>JAADYS010000353.1:0-37231 GCA_012931995.1 Fusarium albosuccineum | reverse complement strand
AAAAATACAAGGGTTATACTGTATACCGAGGTTATCGTTCTTCCTCCTTGCCTACCCTAACATGCCTTCAGCGTCAACACCAAGGTCACTGCCACCCCTCATCGAGAATCTAGGTCTTCCGACTCGTACGTCTTATACCTGCATCAAGGAATTATGGTTAGCGGCAACCTTCGGACTCAAGAATTAGAGCCATAAGGAGCACTCACCTTGGTCTCATTGCATCCATTGCAGCGAGGATAATTGCAGCCGTGCCAACAAGTGATATGACTTGTCCAAAGCCACGGACATCGTTCTCGGGGTTGGAAGAAAACTCATCCGGTTCCATCCACTTGGAATCGTCCAGCCAGCTCCGAAGGTGGAAAATACGCCGGGTTGCGAGGATGTAGACATAGCCGCAACATGCCCAGGAGAAAACCCACCATCCCATTAAGAACCACGTCTTTGGAGGAATGCCTAGGAGCCATCCGCTTTTAGCCTTTGGTGGCTCTCGCGGGGGACCATTGTCCCGGAATCTCATCCACTGATACCATCTGATAGCCAGGGTGATGACGGAGATGATGCCTATAACCAGGAACGATCTCAAGTCGGGATCGACAAACGGGTTGCTGGTTGAGTGTAGCTCACCCACGACATCTTTTTGGCTTTGAGATAGCTCCATGAGATCTGTTATATGGTGTTTGTGCATAAGGCAGACGGCGTCTAACAGAATCAGGCTATTATTTCTTGAGTCCGAGGGCCAAGGTTCAGTCGCGTAGCCTGTTCTCCTCTGCCAGATGAACACAGTCATCAAAAATGACAAGACGCCTGTAAAGCAAAGAAGCCTGACGATACCTGCGACAGGAGACCGCCAGAAATTGCGGACAAGAGTAAACGCCAGACAAAAGTTGGTACAAGCGATCAGACTTAGGTATATGGTGATCTTCATGTGGTAATCGCTCATGGTACACTTGTTCCTCCCGGCGAAGCTGAGGGCGAGCCCGAGAGCAAGCAGGATCTGCGAATCGGGAATGCTGGTCATGATGGCCTCAAGCATATCATATCGCATCTCGGAGAGTGTGTTTCTGTCGGAGAAGTATTTGCGGGCATCTTGTTCTGGCGTGGTAAGAGACCGCTTGAGAGTTGTGGTTCGAGAGGGTGGTTTCATGAGAGGAGCGCTCCTTGGGACAGGGCGGTAGGTCTTGACAGACTTCTTTGGCCCTAAGTCGGAGAAATTTGTTCGACGGAGGGGGGCTACCGGAGCAGTAGAGGCGCGATGTGGAAGTGAGGGATGCTCAGATACAGGAGTTGAAATGGGAGTGGCAGCGGTCGAGGAAGTCGAGGCAGGTGGACGATACTGATGTTCGGCATCATGAAACGGCGATAAAGATTGTTGGTCCCCGATACCATCATGATCAGTAGGGCCAGGACTGGGTTGGGGCGTCTCTGGAAGATCATGAAGAGCAATTGGGTCATAGTGTTGGCTGGGCGCAGGTGGGGATGTCGGCGGCGTAGTCGATAGCAGAGGATGCGTGTCAGATGAAGGATCGACGGAGGGGCGAGGAATCTGATTTGGGCTTGGAACCCAGTCTCGGAGAGTTGGTCGTCTGAAGTGAAGTCAGTACGGGTATCTTTGCTAACCATCTCCTAGCCTTACCTCTGGAGGAACCGATAGATGCCAGGAACCCGGTCGAGGATGAGAGCGAAGCCGATGATCAGGCTCACCAACAGCCCTATACCAGTCGGTAGAACCAGTGCTAAGACGGTCTATGTTGCGCCATGTCAGTGCTCGGGGTAGATGCAGGGGAATAGATGAACGAACCCCAATCCCGGCAACATCAGCATCTGGTCTGAAGTGCCCGCGGGTGACGTTGCCAAATGAAACTAGGCTGGCATTCTTGGCGTCGAAATAGACTGTGCAGTTGTTTTCATAACCTAGACATGCGTGACCCATTTTGTCTGTTGATTGGGGAATTCTGATTTGCAGTGACTCTCAACGCTCTACCCACGAGGACTTGGCGAGTTCTTCCCCTTTTATGTCTCAATTCCCGGGAAAGACCTGATCACGCGGGTCGAATGCATTTTACAAACACATAGGGCTGAAAACGCCACGGTCCGTAACACAGCAGATGGTGGTTAACGTGCAGGGTCAGAGCCTCGTTGAAAACCCGACTGCGCCTCCACGACTGAGACAAGAACCTGCCTCTTTGAGTCTATCAACAGTAGAAATTCGACTCTCGGAACTCGGGTGCGCAGTAAGGTACTTTACTGCCATAGCCTCCACGGCTGCACGATGCGAACACACTCAAATGCCGTGCTCGACAGAGCCTCGTTTTTGGACTCGAGCCAAGCGAATGAGAGCCTATTCTTGTCTCAGTACCCCGCAGAAGGCTGATAAAAAGTCTCTCAACCCAAGAACTTTTGCTGTGCGCCATTGTGTCCCTTCGCGTATCCGAGAAGCCTTTTGTGGTACAACATATCTGCGCCACGGCCATTTGCAGTTGCAAAGCGAGGCGATGATGCCGCGTGGATTACACACCTCTATCATCATTAAGATGAGAGAGGAAGTGGTGAAGGCTATGCCAGGTTGTCTGGGAAGTTGTCTGAAGCCCATTGCGAGGCCTAGGTCAACAACTTGCCTGCCGGAGCCTGATTTTCCACTTTTAAACGGAACGCGTGAGGGCCTCAATTAATCGACACATTCTCTCCAATGACATCCAATGAATGAGATTCACGGGTGAACCTTCCCTCTTCGGTAGTTGATGCATGTTTCTCAGACTTGTGCAACCCCTATCAGGGCCGATCTGCGGCTAGACAACTGCCCACCATCAACGTAACAGAAACCTAAGCCAACAGCAACTACACTTCTCAAGCGCATAAGTGACAGCCCCGGGGAGCCAATTAGAAAGGGTATGGATGTCCGCAGAGCCTCATCTGTCGTCCGAGTCTGGGAACTCCTCCGACAGCGCGGTACGGACCAAAAAGCGCCCCAATTATTGTTTGTATTGGCCGTCGACGGTGTTTCAGGACAAGGCCTTGTGCAGATGGTGAGAACTCTAGCCGCCAAGGGCCTGGGCTGGGCTCATGCAGCAGGGGATGGAGATTGCGCGGATGATGCCATTCCCATGGCGGCGTCGGCGTTTAGGCGGCCGACGAGGAGCGCTTGATCAGATAACACCAATAAGCGCGCTCTCGAGTTGACAAAGGCTTCAGTTGAGTGCGGTCAACATGCAAAAGATCATCGACGCTGCCAAGTCCATCAGCCCCCAACTGTTGAAATGTCTCATGGTAGAGTTATTTTTAAACGAGGCTCTGGGTAAATATTTCGCAGCCTGATTCTGGGAGTTGGGTTACACAACTTGTTATTGCCTCGAGCGGGCCGAGTGCTGGAAAGACGTTATTGGTGGCCTTGTCTGGTTGCCTGAGTTGATGGTTGTGAGTCTCTCTTTTACAGCGATTGGAGGGTGCGGGAGCCTGGTGCATGCAGAAACGAAAAGCACAGCAGACTCGGCTCCAAATTATGTGAGAACAGATTACCGGGGCAGGGCCAAGAAAGGCTTGGTTCAGGTCCCTGTCAACTCGGCTCAGTGACACAATGTCTGTGGATAGCTTCAAGTCTTTGTCTACTCTGGATGCGGACAACAGTGCGAAACCATCCTCTTCTACAAGCGCGCCAAAATCTCGCATCATGAATTAAATCACATCCCACTCATGCCACGACTTAAAAATAAAGAAAAGGAGGAACAGAGCCTTAGAGTTGTTGGTCCCCATTCTGCATGCGTGGCGCCTGCGAGCTGACAACAAGGGTGTGTTAGTCTGGCCAGCTTCGCCCCCAAACTCTACGCCAACCACGACGGAAGGATTCACATCCCCATGAGGAGACGGAGCTACTTCAGTTATTGGACACTGTACGTTTCGGCTCGGACCTTGGGCCCCGCCGCCCTGGATCGTTAGACGCCGCTTATCATCTCTGAGGTAAGGTAGTTGACAGTCAGCGTTGAAAAGGGCTCTTGGTCGCACTCGAATTAGTACAGCATCAGCTTACATTTCCGCATTCACTGTTTACTTTAATTTTCTTTCTCTTTTTCGTAGCATTCTCTTTCAAAACTCCAGGCCTCTTCCAGTATGAGTTTCTTTGAACCTCCCCGGCCGACCAAGGCTTTCCAGGCCTATGTCCCGGACGGCACTGCTTCGACATCTGCCAACCCACCCTCAGAGTCTACCCCACGTTCTTTTGACTTTAGGCGGCGTTCATACATCACCCCGGATTCTACCGCTGCAGACAACGGCCCTGATGTGTCGGGTTTCCAGCCGTTCAGTCCTCCCAGCGCGCAACCAGCCAAGCACGAGACAGGGAGCTCGAAGCCTAAAAGAGAGGAAGTTCAAACAACAATTCCCTCTCAAGTCAGGCCTCAGCCAGGTATGCAAATGTTTATTCCAGTGCCATAGTCTCTCATCTCGTCGCTAACGTGGTCTCCAAGCTCCACCTCAACATGTGCCGTCTACCACTTGGGCAGGGCAAGCAGCCCTGCTCAGAAGCCTCGAATTTCCTGCGATGTCATACTGCATCCGAAGCCTAGCATCTCTTGACCAGAACCCTTCAGACTGGTTGCTCGAAGATTCTTCCTTCACCCAGTGGCAGAACTCAAAGCACGGCTTGCTCTGGCTGAGGGGTCCCCAAGGGAGTGGGAAGTCTACTCTTCTGAAGCAAGCAGTGCAGAGTAGTATCGCAGACGAGCCAGACTCAATTCGCCTGCTTTACTCGTTTACCCTAGCTGGCAACGACGTACCCAAGTCTCGCCTGGGGCTACTCAGGGCACTGCTTCATCAACTGGTTCCCCGATTCCCCGATGCCTTTGACGACTTGAAGGCTAGATTTGAGAGGATCCAGGCCGCTCTACCTGCTGGACAGAGAGTGGCCTGGGCCGCACAAGAGTTGTTTGATGATCTTGCCAAGGCCGTTCCCAGGATCGTCAAAGGGCATTCCCTTGTAATTTATGTCGATGCCATCAACCGTTGTGGCGAGGAGGCGGCCAAGAAACTTGTTCAGGACTTTTCGAAGCTCATCAAAAAGTCATACCCTCCGGAGGATGATACCAGCAATGTACATGGCCTGAGAATACTCTTCTCGAGCGCCGAGTACTCCGTCAAGGATCCCTTCCCCTCCTCCTATATCCAGGTGGACGAAAAGAACAGCTGGAATGTCACGCTCTACGTCAGAGAGTACCTTGGCGACGTCGATCTCGCTACCCAGGAATCCATTCTTGAGAGGGCTGGCGTCTCGTTTCTGTCAGCCCATCTTCTCATTAATCACGCCAGACTCTGCGATCAATCGACCTCCTCCCTCATGCAACTACCATCAGCCAGTGCCCTGAGACTTTCCGCCTTACTCGGGGGGTTCTTCCAGGACATGGCTCGTCAAAACAACGAGTATGCCCTTTGCGTCTTGAGATGGTGCTGTCTTGCCGTCAGGCCCCTCACTCTCCGTGAGCTGCGGGTTGCATTGGTTCTTGAGGATGCTACGCCACCCGAGTCCCTGAACGATATTCTTCAGTCGGGATTTCTGTCCAATGAAACCACGGATGAAGCTTTCGAAGCTTGGATTGAGTCCGTTTCCTGGGGTCTTTTGGAGACAGTCACCATTAAAGGCCAAAGAGTTGTCCGGCCGTTGCATGAAAGCATCATATCCTTCTTCTTGTCGCAAGGGTTGCATATCTTGTCGCATGGGGACGCTTCTCAGAAAGCTGACGTTCTCGTCGCCCAAGCTCATGAGCACCTCGCAACTTGCTGCATCCGCTTCTTGGTTCTGGCGTTCAAGCAGCCTGGATGGGACAAAGAACACAGTTCCAGCCCTGCCCTACAACTCGTCGACTATGCAGGATCTGCGTGGTCTCATCACCTGGTAGCGGCCAACCTCCAGTCAAGCGGAGCATCTAACATTGTGAAACTGATGGAATGGCCGCAAAAGTCCATCCTCGAAGGATTCGCCAAGCTCGAACAGCAGGATTTCACTGAACTAAAATCGTCAAAGAAGTCACCCCCTGGGGCCATGTGGATTCATCTCTTCGCCGCCTGTGGCCACGTCCATCTTCTAATGGAAGTTGTCAAAGCATGCAAAAAGTCTTCCCTCAACATCCAAGATGCCCAAAAGAGGACCCCACTGCACCATGCTGCTCTTCACGGCTACTCAACCGTGCTGAAGCAGATCATCAAGATGGGCGCAGACAGCAGCATCCAGGCAGCTGGTGGCCAGACAGCTCTGCACCTCGCGGTTCTTCAGGGGCATCCTGGGATCCAGAAGCTCCTTGTTGAGAAGTGCGAATCTCTCATCAACACCAGAAACAGCGCCTCACAAACACCTCTGTTCTCTGCGGTAATTCGTGGTAGCACAACCTCCATCAAACTCCTACTGGATAAGGGAGCCAAGATCAGTTACATAGATCACCATAACTCTTCCGTCCTGCACCACGCAGTGACCGCCGGCAAGCCGGGAATCTTCCTTCTTCTGCTGGACAAGAACGCGGATATTGACTGGCGAGATACCGAAGGCTGCACACCTCTTCATCTTGCGCTCCGCAAGAACCAAAGCGCCATCGTTCGTCTTTTGCTTGATCGAGGCGCACAGGTAGATATCCCTGATCATTTGGGAAAGACTGCACTGCATGAGGCCGCTGCATCAGGAAACAAGTCTTGCATACAGCGGCTTGTGGAGAAGAATGTCGCTATTGACACAAGAGACAAGGGCGGACAGACGGCGCTGGAGTATGCTGTCCTGCGTCGCCATGCAACTATCGTCAAGGTGCTCTTGGCGTCCAAAGCCAATGTCAACACCACTGACAGATATGGCTACACACTTCTTCTGCACGCAGTCTATGCATGTGACGAAAAGGTTGTGAAGGTTCTGTTGGACGAAGAACCCGATCTCGATCAGCTGAGCCCGCAGAACCACACGGTCATCTACTACGCTATTCGTCGACAGAATGGAGTGGCTCGCCTTACTAAGGAAGAGCAATCGATGGCATCTCTGCTTTTCAAGCGCTATGAGAAGAGATACTCCGTATGGAATGCAGAGTGGAAGCAATGCCGACAGGCCTTCCTAGCTGAACATGGGAAGAAAAAGCAGGAATCGAGCTCCAACCCCAGATCCACCGACAAGTCCAGATCCATGGATAAGCCCAAGTCCATCGATTCAACCCAGCACATGTTCTCATCCAGGCCAGGTCCGCCTCCAGGTGCGGCAGAAGCCTCGCAATTCCGCCCTCTTTCCTGGGCACCTGGTACCAACAACCAGCCTGGTACAGCCAATGCACCACGACCAGCTGATACCACCAAGACTCAAGTCTCCAGTGGGCAAAGACACTCGGTTTCCGTGACAGGATCATCAATCTCATCAGCACGGGGCGGAGCTATGAGACAGACACTTCCCCCTAGCCAGCCAAGCTCCGTACCTATGAGTCTTGTTCCTGGTAGGGACCAGCAGCCGCGACAGGCACTGAGCAGCCATGGGAGTCAGGAGCGCGACTCTGTTTCGGCCAGCGGAAGTGGTTATCAGGCGTACAGAGCCTCTACATCCAGTCAAGGCCAGTCATCCCAAGTCGTCGCGGAGCTTGATGGGAGTGTCACTACCACAGCTCAACGCTCATCACCCGGTATTCACCCTGTATCACAGCCGGGATCGTTCACATCAGCTTCGAGCGGTAGCAAGCAGGATCACCGACAGAGTTGGAACATGTACAGCTCTCTTGCGACAGGGTCAGCATTGCCATCACAGGGCGCTCAGAAGACATATCTGCCTTACGCTGGCAGGCCTCAGGAAACACCAGGTGCAGTGCCATCGCCACCACGCCAAACACCCAGTCCCGGTATGCTTCAAAAGTCTCATCCAACCATTATGAGACCCGGTTCCGGGCGTCAGCTAAGTGGAGGCTCGACTCCATCTGGCCACAGACACTCGATAGCTTCTAGTGAGCCCTTCAAGGCGCAATCCGGAGGCATGCAGTCCACTCATCACTCTAACTCTTCGTCAGACCTTAGGGGGCTCACTCAAAGGCCTGGATCATCGTCTAGTCCGCAGCCTCAGCCTCAATACGCACCATACCAGGGCCAGCCATCATCTCAGAATCCCATTCAGAATCAGGGTCCCTTCTCAACTCCGGGTGCCCCTCAGAGTGCCGGGCAGAAGCCTGTGGGAGGACAACAACCGCAGCAGGCCTCATCAGGACAACCTGGACAGCGACCACAAGTCCAGCCATGGCGACCACAGCAACAGCAGACGATAGGCACAGCAAACAGGGGCACCTCTTCAGGAACACCTCAATCCCGGAGTATGGGTGGCCCTCAAGCTCATGGCAAGCCTACTGCGACACCACCACAGAAGGGACACCACCACAGAAGGGACAGCCACCTGCCAGCCACCCTCCGGGATTGACCCCCGGCCGGAGACCCGGCGGTCCTCAACAACAGTCTGCACCAGCTTCGCTAATGCCAGGCAGGAAGCCTGCGCCTCCGACAACCCATCCTGGAGCTTCCCCTGCCGGTTCGAAGCCGCAGCAATATAGCCAGCCCCCGAAACCTTTAGGCATGCCATCCAAGCCTCCCCATGAAGCACCAAGGCCCGGAGCACCGAAGCCATTGGCGCCCCCGAAACCTGTTCCTGGAAGCAAGCCCAACGCTGGTGGGGGAACCAGATCTCTCAACACTCAGCAGCACTGGGGCGGATCAGGCCATACCGCGTCAAGCCACACTGCGACTTCACACACTGCATCGAGCCATGTTTCATCCTCACACAGGAGTAGTGAAAAGACCCAAAAGTCAACCAAGTCCTCCAACACCGGGAAAATGGCTGCTGCTGGCGCTGTTGGTGTCGGAATTGGCCTGGCTGGTGGTTATGCTGCCTACTCTCATTTCCAGGGAGAAAACTCGTCAGAGTCTCACATCATTAACAACACATATAACAACAGCTACTACTCTGAGAACAACGAACATAACCAGTCCGAATCTATGATCAATGAGACTATTAATACACCCAGCTCGCCCTCAATCGACGGGTCTGAACACGAGTTTTCTGAACATGAATTCTCCGAGGCAGAGTCATCAGACCATGAAGGCGAGAGTTCAGAGTCCGATGCTAATGAAGAGGACGTTGAGGACTATGCCTGGAGTGAAGCCAGCTCGGACCATGACCAAAACGTCGACGTCCTCAGTGAGGCTGGATCACTCGATTCAGACCATGAGGACCATGAGCTGCAAGAACACTCGGATGCTTCTTCAGATTATGACCACGCTCAGGCTGATCAATCTGATAGCGACAGCGATCATGAGGAAGGTGACTCTGATGTGGAGGAACCAGAAAGCCCATACGATGTCTATACCGCCTACGTGGATCAAGACTCAGACGGAGAGCTGGACCATGGCGAGGATGCGTATTTGGACAATAACGCCATGGACTATGATCAGGGAGAGGACGAGGACTCCGACACGGAGCAAGGAGAGCATTACAATACCAACTCTGATTCCGAGGACGCTGGAGACGACGAGAGTGAGGCTGGGCAGTCTGACGTCGAAGCAGATGCTTACCAGTCAAACGACTGGGAGGGCCACGACCACCAGCAAGACTCCGACGCAGAAAGCTACCAACAAGAGGCATATGAGGAGCCCGAGGTTGAGGATGAGGGCGACGACTCCGATGACGGAGAGGTTGAAGTGGATGAGGACGAAGTGGACTCTGAAGAGGAAGAGGAGGAGGACGGTGATGAAGAAGTAGAGGATGAGGAAGAGGAGGATGAGGAGGAAGAAGAGGAGGATGAGGAAGAAGAAGAAGAAGAAGAAGAAGAAGAAGAAGAAGAAGCAGAGGTCGACTATACTGGGGGCGATTATGGTGGTGAAGACTATGGGGGGTATGATGGGGAGGGATACGGAGGTTATGATGAGGATGAGGATGCTCAATACGGTGGAGGGTACAACTATTGAGTTTAATCAGCTTGTATTGTATGTTGTTTTTGGATAGCCACAGAATATCGGCCATGCCATGTTCCACCTCAAACTTCAGCAATCGTGACAGCAAGGAGTATCAAACTAAGCAGGCTTCTTTCTACCAACTTCCCATTGCTCGCTTCAGCAGACCTAACGTTGTCTCTAAGAAGAGGGGGCGTTGGGTTCAAGCAAGTTTCGCAGAGGGTTTAAATTGCAGTGAAGTAGCCAGTGAGTTACACGGCAGGAATTGAGGTTGAGCAAACCCCGGGGGAGGGTTAAAAATGCAGTGAAAGTCGTTTGGTTGGACTGCCCAAGTTTGTTCGGCCCACTCCGAAGACAGCGATTGTGGGGAAAGGCAAGAGTTGCGATTGTCTCCGTCTTGGGTAAAGTCAGGATTTGGCTCGTTATTACCCAGACCGGCCACGATGGAATGCGCCCACATGCAAGTGGACTAGGGTTCTTGGCAGGTCAACATGAGTTTCAGAGCATCAATCCCTTTATAACGCAGAGAGACTCTTCCACTCACTCAATAACCAGTATATTTTATTAAACTTCGATCGCAACCATGACAGACCTCCGCATCGAACCCGTCTCCAGCGCCGACGACGTCATTGAAGCCTTCACGTGCATCTCGGCTGCCTTTGGCAAGCAAACTCGCGATGGCATCTGGATGGCCATGAACCCCGGCTGGGACACTCCGGCAGGTGCGACAGCATGCGCAAAGCGACTGGCCGACCGATGGGCATCATCCACGCGCAACCGCGACGGCGACCTCAACACAAACTTTGTCAAGGCCACCCTGCCCGACGCCAACGGCAAGCATATCGTCGTCGGCCTCGCAATCTGGCAGCAGGCCTCTGTGGTCGATGGCTACGGCGACGTGCCCCAAGAGGATCTACGAAAGGCCATGGACTTGGAGGCACTGTATCCCGGCAACGAAGCTGAACAGCGGTATATCACGCAACTGGACCGCTCACTCCACAAGCGACGCATCGAGGTCATCAAGGAAAAAGCGACGGCGAGTCCCCCCGCGGCCATGGTGATGGATCTCTGCGTTGTGGATCCCGCTTTTCAGAGACGGGGCATTGCCCAGAAGCTCGTCCAGTGGGGTCTTGACGAAGCTAAGCGACGGGGTGGGCTGGAAGCTATCACTGAGGCCTCAAGCATGGGAAGAAACGCATATGTGAAGCTGGGATTCAAGCCCGAGGGAGGAGAGGTTGTTTACGATGTTGATCCCGAGTTCAAGGATCGTGATTTTCCATCCAACCTGTTTATGCGCACAGGCGGGCAATAATCCAGCTTTACTCTCATGACATGCTAGAGGAAGAATTATAAACCAAATAGAAAAGGCTCAGCAAGAACAAGCACCGTTTTCATTCATAACACGCACTGCCAATAGCTGGGGTGTGGATCTTCAAACCACGGTAGGTATCAATCTCATCTCATCCAACCTCCTCATCAACGCCGAATCTCACACCCTACACTGTGTGCTTCTTTACCTTCAACCCCTCAGGCAGCTTCCAATGCGTCTTGACTCCTCCCCAGCTCTCCTCATTGTATCCTTCTTGCACCTTCTGGCATGTCTTTAATCCCCATTCAGTGACACCGACCATCAGACAACTCTCAAACATAAACGCACAACTGCCCTCGCCAACCTTGGTCGGCTTCAGCTCCGCATTGCGTGCACCTTCACCACTCTCCGCATCCGGACCATGTCCGCTCATGACGTTGTGCAAACTCGCTCCACCAGGGACAAATCCGCCGGAACCGCCTTTCTTGGCATCGTAGCCGCCCTGGATCAGACCCATGAACTCGCTCATGGTGTTGCGGTGGTACCACGGAGGCCGGAAGGTGTCTTCGCCGACGAGCCAGCGCGGAGGGAAGATGACAAAGTCTGCGATAGCCACGCCAGGAGTGTTTGTCTGGGCAGTGAGAACGGTGAAGATGGAGGGGTCGGGGTGGTCGAATGAGATAGTGCCGATGGTGTTGAAGCGGCCGAGGTCGTACTTGAAGGGGTAGTAGTTGCCGTGCCATGCCACCACATCGAATGGCGTATGGGCTTGCACTGTCTTGAAGAGGGCATTGTTGAACTTGACCACAACATTGTAAGAGTTTGAGCCTTCTGAAGCAGTAGCTCCAAAGTCCTCATTGAAGCATGCTACAGGTGATTGGAAATCTCGGGGATTGGCAAGGCCATTGGATCCGATAGGACCAAGCTCGGGGAGGTTGAAGTGGCCTTGGTACAGCTCAAGGGCGTATCCTCGAGCTGGGCCAGATGGGAGGTGGACCTGGTACTTGACGCCTCGGGGAATGACAGCAATCTCCATTGGTCGCACGAGAAGCCATCCAAACTCGGTTCGAATATCCAGAGCTCCCTCTTGGGCGACAATGAGCAGATCGCCATCGGCAGAGTAGAATGCCGTATTCTCATCCATACTCTTGCCCGCGGCGTAAACGTACATGCCGATGCCCTCCTTCAAAGTAGGATCGCCAGCACCAGCAACCAGCCTCAGACCGGTGGTAAAGTCCAAGTGCTTAGCTTGATCATGGTCGAATGGGTCCCATCGCAATTGGTTGGGGATATAGTGTAGCTTGCCCTGCTCAGAACCATCCAAGGTCTTGCTGGAGCCATTCGTCTGTTGCGTCTCGGCGTTGGGCTGGTACGGGGGATGGGCGCAGGACGGCAGGATGCGATACAGCCAGGTCTGCTTGTTCTCGTGCCTCGGTGCGGTAAACGCAGTCCCGGAAAGCTTCTCGGCGTAGAGTCCATACGGCACCTTCTGAGGTGAATTGTGCCCAACCGGCAGGGCGCCCTCGACGGCTTCGGACCTGGAGAGAAAAGTCAGCTGCGGGCACTCTCGAACATGCCTGTGAAACCCACTCTAAGTAGCTATTGAAGCCATTCTGATACAGGTACTTTTCCTTGATGTCGAACTTTGTGACGGGCATTGTGCTTGTCTCTGCGGCATGCGCTCGCTGTGAATGTGAAGCTATGTGATGACGAGCCCAAGACACAAACTCACGAGGCGACCGCACACCATCCTTTTTAACTGCGCGCCCGCGGCTTTGCGAGCTTCTCGAGGATGACGTCCAGCCGCCGTGTAAGCCGTCCAACTACAGTTCCGCGTTGCATCTTCCATGACAGATGGTGGGCGGCCCGATGTTAGCCGTGGGGCACCGCGCCCGGATTCCGCTAGAGGGGCATGAGGGGCAATCTTATGCCACTAACAGGCGGCCAGTCTTTTGACGTGCGCATCAGATAAGCAGCCATCTTAGTGTCTCCTCCCGTCAAATGCCGTCCAATGCAACGGCGGGGCTTCGGATTGCTCAGACGGCGGAAACAACGGAGTTGTCGGAATCGGAATCATCATCACCTGAAGCACATGTCTCTCACGCAATGCTCTCGGTAAGAATTATTCATAGCAATTATTTTGGAGATCATCTCAGATCTGGAGTTTTGCGGGTTGAGTGATGGATGTCAGTGGGTCTCTGAATGAAGCCAGCTTACTCAGGGTTCAGTGGTTGTGGGCACAAATGCATGCTAAATTCAACTTCCACATTTCACTTTCACTTTCACATAATCGCGACAAAATTGAGGAGCATCAAGTGTGCGGAGGGTAATTCTCAATTAAGTAAAGGGCCCATACCACGATGAACCCTTGAACCGCCGATCCAATCGACCAGCGATGTCAGAATAGTAGAGGAGTACAGGCGACGCTCCAGCAGTCGCACATAAATGGCCCGGCCAAGAATATCTAATCGCAATATCCCGAGCGCCGACTCGCAACGAACCCAGCGAAACGAACAAGAATTTAAGGAACTATTGGAACAGATAATCGGGGTGGCGTGAGGCACTTATTCCTCGTTCTTCTTGTTCTTCTTCTTCTTGCCGCCAGAGGAGCCGCCTCCTGTGTTTGTGGGCTGGGTCTGGAGGTGCACAACCAGTCGGGTCCATGACTCCTCCTTGTCCCACTCGAAACCAGCGAGGTAGGGCTTGTCGAGCTCATCATCAGCCTGAGAGACAATTTGTTAGCACCTATCATCGGCCGAGTGGCTATGTGGATAGTAACTACTTACCCGCTTCTTGTATGCCTTGTGGATGGCTTCTAGGGCATCCTTGATTGTTACTCCCTTGAGATTCCGTGCTGTTACCTCCTTGCCGAGGGGGAAGTGAAGGTCGATCTTTCGGAGGAGAGGTTTTGTTAGGGGCATCTTGAGGATTGCAGGGTCCTCAACCGTGTTGGGGCTAGAGTTGATCTTCCTATAAGGCGGCGAGTCAGTTACTATTCAACAGCTCCAAGTCGGGATGCATTGCGGGGTAGCAAGGGATGATGTCACTTACCATCCAGTCTTCTGGGTCTCAGGAGCGAGCTCGAGCTCAATGCCTTGTTCCTCTACACGACATGTCAGTAAGAGATTCATCAACCTCATCACACCTTGCCCGACATCGGACAATAGCTATATGAGGGGTTTGGAGGGGTCAATGAGAGCTTACCAAGGTCTGTGATGTTCTTCACATCAGGGTTGAGTGAGCTAGCCCGTCGGGTCTTCTTGGCGCCCTCCTCCTTATTGGGTGATGTTGACAAGCCGTCGACGGCTGAATCGACCTTGGCGAGAGGTTCCGACATGATGGCAGTTGGTTGTGTGCGTGAAGGTTGATCTGGGAGATCTAGTTGTGATAGCTTGGTGCTGCTGGTGATGAGGGTCGATGTTAGCGGGTGCTCCGAGCTGACGAGATCGGGAACAGGAGATATCTGAAAGAAGCTGTCCTCAAGGGGAAGGACGGAGAATAAAAGGAATGATTCGGACGAACCTTTACGCCAAAAGCAGCTGATTGCTGGTGAATGGTGAGGCTGATTTGCTGTTGAGCTTTGAAGGTGTGATGAGGAGAAGGAGAGGGATGGAAGCACAAAGCGAGGGGGAAGGGGGTTGTTATTGCAACCACAAGCGCACCTGCCGTTCCGGCGTCGTCCATCTCCGAAGCACGCATCTTGCGTCCTTGGATCCTCAGTCATCCAAGCTTCACCCATTGATGAGCTGTCGTCAGACTGGGCGGGGTAACTGCCCACACCCGGGAAGCACGACCCCTAGGGGGGAAGGTACGACGGTACTGCAAGGTTGCGCGGTTGCCCTGCGCCTGCGCCGCCCTCCGCGACAAACACCCTGACTACTCAGGCATTGGATTGTGGATTTCCCACCACTCCATGGCATGGATCGCAGGCCCGCGAGAGCGCAGTGGACGATCGCGTGACTTTGGCCTGACGGAAGGCGTGACGCCCCTGGCCCCTCGCTCAGCAGACCAGGCCTGGAGCCGCAATGGGCCTAGCGCCGGCGTGACGCAAGTGCGGCCGTGCAAGCGGGACCCGCCTACGTACCGGTCTGGTACCCGCTTCATGCCCAGCTCTGGCTAGCGTGGGGGGCGTAAATCCGGGGAAAGCTTGTCGAGGCTCCACCGCGATCGGGCGTTGTGGACTCAGTGGCGTGTGGAGGACCCAGCAATCAAGTGATTCAATCCACGGCTTCGGAAGCCCGCGGTTTGGCCCGAGGACGAGAGCATCAGAGGGACAGCGAAAAACAAGCGAATTTGGAGGCTCAGAAACGCTGCAATTGTCGCCGAATGCAGATCTGGGAGGGGTAGCATGTTGCAAACAGGCTGCTGGTGGTGTGGCCGATCACATCAAAACGAGGCCTGGCACATTGGCAAATGCAATGACGAGGGATCGCCAGTTTCGTTGCCCCTCCTTCCCTCCCTCCTCGTGTATCACCCCGGAGGCTTCGGCTCACGGATGCGTGCTTTCACTGTTTGGGCGCTTGTTGGCGCAGCTCACCTGATGGCATGTCGCACGCCTGGGGACTTTAGTTTAACAAAACAACCTCTCCAAGCAGGACAATCGTGTTTGATCCCCCCTCTTTAGGGCGCCGCGTGAAACCTTGTGACGGCGCAATTGAGGGGAAGTGGTAGGGCGATTGGTTAACAGAGATGCTGCTAGCTCGCGATGATATGCGCCGAGTCGACCAGAGCTCTCCGGGTTCGTTCAGCCGAAACGCCTCTGCTACGCTGGCATCAGATGGTGCCAATTCAGCTGTTGAGCCTACAGTACGGCTAGCTGACAGCCCACGTTGGCGAAAAACAAACCTCGATGCTCGGCCAGATCCAGGCCCCCTTGACGCTCTGATCGTCCTCTGTGGTCGCGAGCTTGTTGCCATCGTACCAGCATCAGGCTGTTGCAGCCAGGTTGACTGCCGTGATGGCGTTCCGATACGTCCGTCTTCCCATGACCTGCCCCGTGTGTCATGTCCCTTGTGACCCCGTCCCTTGTACCTGGAGCATCCTGTCTCCTGTTTCTGTACCTGCCTTTTGATGCCTGCTCTTGGGTGTTGCTGGGCTGGTGCAAGGAGGCAATTCCCACATAAAGAGGGCGGTTCTGCATCTCTGGGCCTCCGGCCGACCCCTCACCCTTTAGGCACCTTAGCCCATACTACCATACCAGGCCCTCCAGGCCTCACCATCGAGCCTTGATTTCTGCTTCGTTTTCCATCAACCATTACTTGCTATTGCTTCTCATATCATAATTGTCTTCATCTTCATCTTCTTCCCCTTTGTCTTACATCACCGACGCCAACATCCGATAGTGGGGCCGGGAACAGGCGACGTCGAGTGGAGCCCCCGATGGATCCCTAATTCGGTCCCTGGCTCCAGCGCTTCAATTGATTGAATGCGCCCCGTCAGCTCACGCAGCATGCCATCGTCAATGGAACGACCTCCGGCACCGGGGGAGGCGAGCGCCGACCGCAGCCAGAACGATCGACTTTGACAACAGGAATTAGTGATTCATTAAGCCCCTGATCATGAGGCCGATTGCATTTAACACCGCCATGGCCGTTTTACTCTTAGTTTCCATCCAGCCCCTTCAGTCCCGTCGTCTCAGACCTCGACCTTCATGCCCAGGAATAGGTCCCACGTGATACGAGCCCCCATGACAAGCTTTGGCAGCGCCCAGGGTCCAAATCCAAGGTCAGGAAAATCAAGCTCAGCTCAGCTCACCATGGCAGACACCGACTTTCAAGCACGCACGGCCAGGAAACCGAGTTTTGCCAGCCACGCCCGTGACAAGGGATAATCTACGGATACAGGCCAGGACTTTGCTATGCCAAGAACGGTATGTGTCAAGATATCCGGGCAGCGGAACTGACGAGGTGTGTGTGCCTCACCGTCTAGTCGTCGCCGACGAGCACCTGGAATCATATCATGTCCAAAATCCGATGCAACTCACCCCAGCTTGACCGACCACTCCGAGTCGCCCAGGATAGTACGATTTAGTTTTAGTGCCCTAGCCTCGCCGTTTCCCGCCCAAGACCGTGCCTCGTGCGATTTAGCGACAATATGATGCGCCGATACCTCTTTTCGTGAAAATTTCCCACCGACGTCCCAACCTCTTTCTCCCACCGTGAATCACTTTCCACCAAAGTTCCACCACCGTTTCCGAAGTGACGACCACGTACGATGACGCTGTTCCGCACGCAATTTGCGACCAGGGCGCTGCTATGAAAGCTACGATATGCATCTCAGAGTTAGGAATCTAGAAGGAGAGAAGACGGGTTTAACGTTTCGCTTCATCGACATCATGTTTCCGGTCAAAAGTCATGTATCACTGATAAAGGGCGCCGACATCGTTTATTTGGTTCATGTACTGTTATTCCGAGGCGCATCGAAGCCTATCGAGATCGAATACACTCCCACCACCCACTAAATACCCCCACCCGCCTTACCAAGCCATCCGAGCTAAGATACCCTTCGGATAGGTCCTCACGCAATATTTTCTCGCCTCGTCCACCAGAATGAGACCTATACCAAAAGCCATCGGCAAGAACCAATGCTCGACGGGCACCTCCGCCGTATCCAACACGTTCTGAAACTCGGGCACGTACAACCAGAAGAAGGCCATAACGAGCGCGAACAGCATGGCTGGGAACAGATACCAGTTCTGAGTGTCCTTGTTAAACAGGGGAGGATGCTGGAAGATGGACAGACGCCGGGTCCGCACGGCCAAAAGATTGAACCATTGCCTGCAATGTGTCAGAGAAATGTTGGTGGCCCTGGGCATAGCCCCCGATATCGGCGATGGGAAGCAACTTACATGACGACCAGGTTCACAAAGTAGATGGAGCTCGCCTCGTTCAGCCGCGCCTGGTAGTAGTCGGGGTCGATGGAGTCGGGAAGGTTGCCGAACGAGAACCAGATGTCCGAGAAAGGAATGCCTTTGCGCTGCAAGTACCAGTACGACATGGCAAACGACGCTGCCGTCTCGATGAAGCCGACGAGTCCGTACGCCTGCAGGATGAGCTGCCAATCAACAAGTCGGTCCTTGCCCGGCACTCTCGGTTTCCGCAGGAGCACGTCGGCCTCCGGGGCCTCATAGGCGAGAGCAACGGCAGCGAGGGCGTCGGTGAAGAGGCTGGGATGATTAGCATACAACCCATCAATTGACGTCAACGAATCCGACTTACCAGATAATAATCATGAGGAAACTGCTCAGAATTTGAGGGATACCAAAGGCGACATTGGTCATGACAGGCCAGAATTCACTGAAGCTGCCTGCAGGGAGCAGATACGCCACAGTCTTCTTGAGGTTGTCAAACATCATTCGGCCATATCGCAATGCCTCGACAACACTTGAGAAAGTATCCAAGAGCACCATATCGGCTGCCTCGATGGCGATGTCACTACCTGATCCCAAAGCGATACCCACATCGGCGGCTCGCAGAGATGGAGCATCATTAACACCATCACCCGTCATTCCAACGATCTGATCTCGAGCCTGGAACTCGCGCACGATACGAAGCTTGTGCTCTGGAGTTGTACGAGCAAAGACAATCTCGCGATACGAAGCCAGTTGATCCCATTGGCCCTCGTTGAGAGTGATGAGCTCCGAGCCACTAAGGACAATTGCGTCGCGGGGTCCGTCAGCTCCGTAGTCAATCTCCAAAGCGCGGATGGACGGGTCGAGGGTGGTTGTGCGATGAAGAGCTTCGACAGTATCTATGTTCCGGCTAGTAATAATGCCACACTCCTGGGCGATAGCTTGCGCTGTCAAAGCAAAGTCACCAGTGACCTATCTCGGGTCAGTCTTGTGTTGCTTCACTCCATCGATCAACATACCATGAAGATTCGAATACCGGCGGCACGCAGAGTGTCAACCACACTTGGGATCTCCGGGCGTGGAGGATCAAGGATACCAACAAGGCCGATAAGAGTCAAGCCTGTGAGGGCCTGGTTGTACATTTCCGACTCCAGCGACGTTTCGGACATGCCTCTAGGAAACACAGAACTAGAAATGGACTTCCGAGCCAGCAAAAGCACTCTTCTGCCCTGAGACGCCCAGTCGTCCTTGATCTTCTCGATGCTCTTGCGCTTGGCATCATCCAGGTGAACACAGACGCCTGATGGATTGACATAAGAGCTAACACGGTCGAGAAGGATTTCCGGAGCGCCCTTGATGGTCAACAGACTGTTTATCATCAGCACAATACTTGATATCGTCCAGAACAACACTTACACATCACCCGGTCCAAAGATAGACCCGATATCAGATGGTAGGGCCAGCGAGAGACCGTCGGGATGAGTCAAACCAAAAGCCTTGATCATGTATTTGTTCTTGCTGTTGAACGCAAGCTCGTACTTGACCTTCCAACACCTTCGAAGCTCAGCCACCTCGCCAAGACCCTCGGAGAATCGCAGAATGGCTTGATCAGTAGCGTCGCCATGGATGACGCGCTCATGGAGCGGAAGTCTCATGGTAGCCGCATCAAAGGAGCCGGCATTGCAAAGGCCGGCGACGGCGCGCAGTTGGCAGATGGAATTGTTCTTGGGGTTGCTGTGCTCGTTGAGAACCATGGCATCTCTGGCCTGGCTTGCTTGCATGCGCTTGTCGCCAATGGCACACTCAGTGACAATCATTTTATTCTTTAATAAGTCAGTGATTGCTCTGCATCTTAGTTGAGTTATGAGTGAACCAACCTGTGTCAATGTGCCAGTCTTGTCGGAACAAATGACAGAGACGGAGCCGAGTGTTTCCACAGTCTTGAGCGACTTGCATAGAATTTTGTTCTTGCGCATCATGTTGGCGCTAATGGTCATGCTCGCTGTAAGAGCAACAGGAAGACCTTCTGGGATAAAAGCCACGGCCACCGACACGCAGGAGATGATGAGGTTGGGTACGCTGATCCAGTCGGGATACTTTTTGTGCAACCATGTGGCCCTTGGTGGCGGTTAGCACCAATGTCCAGCAACCGCAACAGAGATACGCACCAAAGGACAACAACAAGGATAATCATGAGAACCATGATGGAGCAAATGATCAAGACAAAGTTGACGACTTCACGCTCCAGGGTAGTCAGTCCCTTCTTGGGCTCGTTCGTGAGCTTAGCGATTCGGCCGAAGACAGTGTTGTCTCCGGTCGCGACAACGATTCCAGTGCATGTTCCTGACATGCAATGCGTGCCTTGTAGGCCAATGTTGTGGGTCTCGAGATAGTTTTCATCGGTCGAGTTTACAGTGCCATGGATAGGCATAGATTCACCTGCAACGGGTCAGGACGCGTTTGAGGGGATAACCGGAGGTGCTCGCCTACCCGTGAGGATGGAGCGGTCAACTTTAACATCAGAAGACACCTTTGTAAATCGAACGTCGGCAGGGAGCTTGTTACCAGCCTTGATCAACAAGATGTCTCCAGGGACCAGCTGGTCCGCAAACAGCGTAACTTCCTGGCTATTGCGGATGACCTGGCAGTGCTCAGGCAGCAAGTTCTTGATGGAATTCATCACTCGAGAACTAGACCAGTCCTGCCACATGTTGAACGCGGCTTGGATGAAGAACACGGCAAGCAGAACGATAGCAAGGGCAAGATTGGCGGGCGCGGGAGGTTTTCCAAGGGGCTTCCAAGCAATAAACACGAGTATGGATGCAACAAAGAGGATTGTACCAAAACCCTTAAAGAAGTATCCAAATATCTTCTTTGTGTTGTGTGTCGGGGCAGGAGATGGAGCATTCTTTCCGTAGCGAGCGACGCGGCGTTCGACCTGTTCGTTGGAGAGACCTTCGGTGAGGGAAGATGAGAGGCGGCGGACCACCTCGTCGACGTTGTTGGTGTGCCACTCGAGCTTGGCGAGATCTGGATGGGAGTAAGGGTTAGTGAATGAGACTCGATACTTCCCAGGAGGGTCTTGCCTGATGCAGCTTCATTCTTTGTCTTGGCGAGACTGGACTTTTGCTGATAGTCTTCAATGTCCATCGACCTGGGATAACTTCAGCATGCACTCCCGTCGTTGACACGGACACGCTTACACTGCGCGATACTGGATGGGCAAGACTGTAGACGCGTCGATGGAGCTACGTCTTGACCCAATGGAGCGGATGCCCATGGATTCAGATGAGAGACCGCGCCTCACGGGCGGCCTGGCCTTCTTTGCCGCCTCCTCATCGTCAACCCAATGGATGCGCTCGGGATGAGACGGTTTGATATCATGGTCTGCCATGGGGAATTGAGAGAAGAGAGAAGAGAGCGAGGATTCTCGCAGCAGAGCTGGGGCAGAGAGAAGACGGAGAGAATGGGCAAAAGGTAGCAGGAACTGAGTGAGGAATCAAAGCAGACATCACGATCGTCAGGGTCCTCTTTATACTGATTTATTCAAACTAAGGGATACAGGCAGCTATTCCCAACTCGTCGGCCACCCATCTCCCTGCACCGCCTACGGGGAGACGAGTCAGAAATTTGCTCATGCTTCACATGTAGAAGCGAAGGAATCAAGGGCGCTGGCCGTGATCATCACGACGGTTGTGCGAAGCGCCCGCAGCGGCTCTCCTATGCGACAACAAGACCAGCCCAGATTAGGGCAACAGAGCGTAATGCTGCGCCGCCATGCAATATCCGATCATTCGGGTCCTCACAAATGACTTGTCTGCTCGTAATAAGAACAAAGGGCGAGCAGCGGGCGTCAAAGTTGGGGGGGAACAAGAGTCAGAAAAATAAATCGCTCATAGCCAAAATGGTCGCGAGTTGGAGGTTGTCAAGGACATCAAGTTCTTTATATCCAGCCGCCAAGTATTTTTACTTACAGATAAGCTCTTGGCGGAACAAAGCTAGTGACGGCCAAGCCATGTTCCTGTCTAACCTTGTAGCTGTCATCTGGGCTGTGCTCCTGGACCCTGGCCGAGATTGAGGGAGGAGGGTCCTTTCGGTATCCTCGATCCAGCTAGCCGGCTTCTTTAGATGTGGAAATGCGTCTGTAATTGCTGCCCCTGACGTCAGGAAAACAGGGAACTGGCGGATGCCGTGCAGCTTGCGAGGTTAAGCTCCAGAGCCAAGCTTTTTCAAAACGAGGCGATGCACCCGCTCCCTGGCTGTTGTCACAACGCCACGCTACTCTCCGACTGGCCCATTCGTGAAGCTGGTGATCCTCCCGCCGCACCATGACCTCTTTTGTCTGGGTGCCGATCTCGTGGGATTGACGGTCAGAGAGCGGTAGAGCGGGTGAGGGTGCGTGCGGTGCAGGAGGGGTAGGCGGCCTCCCGATGGACCCTTGCCCTGCTCGACTCTAATTCTCTCCCAGAGAGATGCCATTCGAAGCGAGACGAGACCGCTTTAAGCGCGCTGTTATTGGTGGCTTAGCTCTTGACAGGTTTTAGGTCTGGCGGCGGAAAGGATGGGTTTTCGGGTTCCGTGGTTACACAAAGCCAGAGGTCCAGCCGTCGCATATACCGCCTCTCCCCCATCCATCCTCACCAAGACCAGTTTTTGAAATTCCCTTGCTTTTCTCGGGCTTTGGGTGGTCAGATTCAAGCGTGCAGTCTTTGTTTTTGCACATTCCGTTATATGCGATGATCAAGTGTCGTCACTTTCCCCTATGTGCTATCGAGTGTCCCATGGAACAAGCCGAGATATCGCCAATAAATAACTCAATTGCCATCAATCACCAGTGTGATTAAGATGGAGAGGTTATACGTCTCATTTCAGAGTTGCCGGTCTAGTTACTGCAATCGATAATTGCCTTGCATCTCACAGCTCCTTCGAGGTGGTCAGAATCTTTTGGTTCTCCAGACCGCTTCGTTACATCATGGATCTAACGCCTGAACAATTCTCACTTTGAATGCTCTTGTTGAAGCCAACAAATGAAGTGTTTTTGAGAATTCTCGCACCTGCTGTTCAATAGAGGACAGTGTTGCAATGGAGAAGCGTTGCAAAACCTTGATCTCAGTGGCTGTGGGACACAAAACCTCACCGTCTATTTGTTTTGCTTCCTTCCCATCAAAGCAGGGCTTTCGCTACATAAAAGAACACATTATCTTGACGCATCTCAGCATCATAACCAATGCGAACACAGTTGCCTATTTTTTAACTTCTCAGCAACGCAGCAGCAAAGAGTCACGCCGAGCTGCATTGTGGGGGTTATTGGCTCCTCCGTGTATAAAGAATGCTCTACTGACAAGTAGGAGACAATCCCTTTCCACCTTCAAAACACCTCTGAGTTCTTTCTAATCATAATAGCTTCTGCGATTCAATTGCCCGCCGCCGTCGGGAACGTCAATACCGTTAGACGTGAGGCAGCATCATTAGATACCAGTTTCCTCCTCTTACGAAAGGGCCGTCACACAAATAAAGAGGGAGCTACGAAAGTCAACTTGTCAAGAAACCTAAGACGTTTGACTGCCGTAGCTCTTGAGAAGTTTGACTTTCGTGGCTCTCTCTTTTTATGTGTGACGGTCTTCTTGTAAGAGGAAGAAACTGGGGTCTATATGATGCTGCCTTGCAACTAAAAACCTCATATTGAGCCTCCATTGCACGGCGACTGGGTTTATTGAGTCCTCTACTTCTCTATTTATCTGCCTTACCCACAGGAAAGCGATGATAGAATGCCTGAACTCGTCACGGCGTTGGTCAAAGCTGCTGAGATTCTAATTCACACAATACTTTGTGTAGAATCGTCATGCTCTTGCCTTAGACTCCTCACTTTTCCCTTCTCATTATTAGGCAAGGTGAGCCACATGAGTGGACATGTCAAGCGACCAAGGCACTGTTGTTCAACGGTCATTGGCTCAGCGGCTCCATGATCTGCCGGGGCCCAACTCTGGAGCTTCATTTGCGCAGCGGCTTCCAAGGTGTTGTTAGTCGCAATGCCTAGACATCACCATCAAGTACACCATGGCTTCTTGATAAAGATAGAATGCCACGTGGATGTACAGGTGTCTTTGCGAGTGCGGATATCACGTTGCTTAAGAGATGATAACCTTAAGTCGTGTAACGTGGTAGGCCAACTACGTGTACGTCATCCGCCGGGCTCCGTTCCACGACATGGGATGAATTATCAGGGGACTCACGTGGACCTGCACTCGGAGACAATTGACGAGTTCGATGCGGCTCGTGTCGATCCTACATCTTGAAGGATTCAGGATGCAACTGTCCCGTGGGTCTGGGACTGGAGCATCTTGGGTGAGACTTGTCAATGAACAAAGTCTGCGGCAAGGTCTTGGCAAGTCGACTTATAATTGCGATTGACAAAAGAGACGACAGCAGTGACGAAGGCTTTTTGCCGGAACGTGGAGAGATCCGAGGCTGATAAGGATAAGGTATGAGCCCCCGATATGAGCCAGACTAAAAGACGAGTCAAATTAGTGGGTGCATTTGCTGTTGAGTGCGGCAGTATTTCTGTCGAGTGAAAGACAGGGGCCTCGCTTGGCATGCATGGCCCCTTGAAGAGAGGCTCGTCCACCAAAGCCAGGAAATCTTTTCGCGTGTCCAAAACAGGAAAGAAAGCCATCTCACTAGCAAAAGACCCCGTCGGTGTCAGTGAGGGGGGAGAATCGAGGGGGAGATTGTCGCCCCATCCGAGTCCGTCATTACGCGGCCTTGCCCCGAGGCCGCGAGGGCGCTTCACTTAGACGGCGACAGAATAGAATCGTCAGCAAAACCGTCGGACTCGCTTCAACTCGCTTCGACACGAGAAACGCATCACAACTGAATTAAGCTCAATCGGCGTGTCCGCCGGACCGTGATTTACCAATCCGTATACTATCTGTCTGGTTTCCAATCTCGGGTGGCGTCATCTCGTGGATGAGGCCGACTCAGCGACTTACCCCCTTTGTCAGCGGGCCGCGCAATGCTTGCGACGCCATCCCCAGACCGGGGCGCTTCTTCTGCGGCACTCGATGCCATGAAAAACTCTTTTGGGCTCCTCCTTTTTCCCTCAAGAGATTCTGTCCTCCTTAGTCTCTCGCTATTTACTCACCCTCTTGACAAACATGGAATCTTGGGCATGACTGTCTGCCCTTGTTGATGCTTAACTGTTAGTCCCTCTCTAGTCTGGCTCGCCCATTCCACCGCAATGACTAGACATGCCCCCACCAAATCCTCCCCTGTCATCCACCACACATGAGCATGAGCCTACGAATATCGCCGCGGTAGATGTTTCGCTGCTGAGCATCAAGCCTCCTCTGCCCAGTCGTCGTCCTCGCACCGCCCAGTCGCCAAACAATGCCGAGGTCCTCATCCCGCCGCTCATCGCCGGCGCCCTCGTCGCGGCCTTTGCCACCGCCCTCGCCGATGGCCTGAACAACGACCTTCTCACCCACTACTACCTCCCAGAGCAGAAAGTCCGCATCAACATTGATCGCGTTCTGGATCGGCTGCTGTCCGAGTTTACGAGGCTGATTTGGGATGAGCTTTGGGCCTTCTACTGCGACTCCAACCCCGAATCATCAGACCAGATCAAGAAGCTCTTTGACGGTCCCATCTGTCAGATCGTTCTCATCCTCAATGGCCCCGAAGCGCCGCAATGTGTATTAGATAAACTCGGCCCTGGTATCTCTCGAAGACCGGCAACATGGTCATCAACTGCGCGAGGCATTGACCTGCCTCTCGCCCTGCAATTGTTATGCAGTTACTGGGATCGAGAATACCCTGCCCGCTCACCACGAGGGTCACCAGAGGAGATTGCGCGCTCACTACACACATACATCACAACGGGAGAATCAGCGAAGCATTTAATATCTAGGATCCGCGAGGTCCTCATTTCACCTCATTATGTTCAGATGCATCTCATGGAATCAACTGTCTGGGACATCATGATGAAGCGACCCTTCCGACCACCTGTCGATGGCTTTCATGTCATCCAGTTCAAGTTTGAGTGTCACCTATTCGGGCCTCTGGAGGGTATTGGAGATCCGCAACTAGTCAAGATGGGCTCCCTGCCGGCGATCACCGGAACTGCAAATGACTGTGTCTACACCACAATATCCGAGTACACGGCCAAGCAGTGGCCCAAGTGCGGCCTGCTTCTCCTGGGCTGCATTGAAGATGCCGTCAAAGAGGCTTCGATATCCAACTGCAAGAATGGCGCGTTCACCGGTATGGCCATCTGGGACGGCTCCGATGACGCCTTTCTCTGCCCCGGCCTACGACTCTTGCATGTTGAAGTTGAGGACGGTTCAATTAGACTGAGTGTCTCCGCCTGGACGCATACCATGATCGACGTCCTTCAACAGATGGCGTGGACCTGCGCCGCCCTGAGCGCCTCGCCATTCCCAGGAACCCTCTCAGAATGCGCTGTTGAAGTCTCGGACTGGCAATACCTCAATGACTCGGTCTTTGTCGACTGCAGTCTCTCTCACCGACCAGTCCCTGAAGGTGACGGAGCGCCATGGTTGAAGCAATTACAGGGTGCCGCCATCGCGAATGGCTTCCCTATAAGTCACGTCCAGCCAGGGTCCCATTCATCATAAACGACAAGAGGCGGGTAGTAAAGTAAAGGGCAGCAAATCTTCACTTCGATATTAAAGAAATGATACCCATAATTTAACAAGTTTTTATTCTTAAATTTCATCCCGTCATAACTCGAAGTCGATGTATCTTGAATAGCCAATTGTTTACATCTCTTTCCATAGTAGATGTCTATGGGATATTCTCCTATCCTTTACAGAGCTTGGCCCAGAAGTCCCGCCCCACAAAGATTCACCGTGGTTCCGGACGGGTGTATGCAGGTTCTCGTCAGCTGTTTCCAAAACGATGTCCTCGAATTTCACGCAAAGATGAGAGTCGGGCGTTTCCGGGGATTTCAGTAGGTCAGGCGGTGGTGCGTTGTGAGATATGCTTCTCCAGTTAATCCCCGTCAATCGGCGCCATTTGGATGATTTCTGTAGGACAGTTTGGGCCCAGCACGACTCTCTAGCTCGACCTCGAGGCGTTGGCAATTGCCGAGCTTGGCGTGACCCTGCTGCTGCGCGTTGTTGCTGTCGTAAGACATGCCGAGGAGCACGGTTTGGGTTTGACGTTGACGTCGAGAGAGCCAAGGGGGAGGCTTGAGGTATCAAGATCTAGGCACTGCAGACGAGAGAGGGGAGAGGTTAGCAAAGGGCAGGGCGGCGATGCTCAAGGATCGATTCCATACCGCCATACAACGGTGAAAAGGCTGCTCGAGTGCGAGAACTATGCACGCGTAGAACGAAGACGCGTGTGACCTGATCGGAGCAGGCTAGTGAGGGGAGACTCAAGAAGAGACGATAAGCAGATACAAGGAGAGGAAGAACGCGCCGATGCAGGAGTGTCGTCAACAGCAGGAGCACCATTAATGGTAGAAATATCAGGAGATCCGGACGACGGTGATTCAGAGCTCCCTTTCTGATGAGTACAAGCGTTTCCGCCAATCCTTGTCCCTTCCCCAACTCTTTTTCTGCCCTCAATCGCGCTCATCACAGTTAACTTGGTGAGCCATTAAATGGCTCGAGTGAGCCGGCAAGGCTGGTGTCATTGTTTATAAAGATGGTTGAGTTAAAGTGCCCAGTACAATGGAGCTTAGGTACTCATGCCTCTGTCCGAGTGGTTGCATAGTGATTGAGCTTTCTGCTCTTCAGCTGCCAGTCTCCAGAAATATCAGGTACCAGCCATGGAACTCGCCCAAACAACAGTTGTGGAAGCGTATATATAGGATCCGACAATGGCGTGGGAGCTCAGCGAGTGATGGGCCCCCCAAGGCAGACGTCAGGGCTGAGTAGTCTATATAGGAACCGTATGTTGTAGACTCGCCTGGTACCTGATGGTAGACCTGGCGCTTGGTATATGAGACACTGACTGTCTACCGCTTATTCCAGACAAGTCTTGGCGGAATAGGGTCTTCTGCTGCGGCTAGCGCCTTGACTCGAGCACTGATCGTAGAGGTATACATTTATATAGTAATTGTAAAGGGTGTCGATATTCCCTGCACGGCTCGAATTCATTACTGAATCGTAGGGCAACGAATAGAACCTGGTATATAGAGAGGACCATAGAGAAGCATAGAGTGTACCCAAAGAAGACTGCTACCTACGTCCAGATGGCAAACTGCATCGTCATATGGGCCTCGGCGGTGGCTTGGCCGTCGCCGGTGACATTGACGACCGCCAGGGGTACTGGTTGATAGTTGGTCAGCCTAGTTCTAACACTTTTTGCTCATAAAATAACCTACTGGTAGAGCTATAGTCCCCGCCAATACCCTGTTGGCTGCTCGTGATCTTGCGCACGAGCAGTTCGAATGGGTATTGACGGGACACGGCAAACCAAAGGTGTTGGTCGCCGTGTCGCAAATACCGTGCCTCCGACGGAGGCCACACAGACGATTACCGATCCAAGACCATGTCTTGGGCAAAGTCCACGGTCCGTGGATCACAGACCGCGAACGGGAACTTCGCGATGGGTTCCCTCAGAGGGCGGCAAACCCTGGAAGAGTTCAAGATTAGATTTAGCTTCGGGGTACGAAAGGAAGGAAGTCTCAGGGCAGCAAATAACTTACTCTATTATCTCCCACTTCCCATGGGTGACTGTTAGGCAGTCTAGTCGCCGGATATATTGGCAATTTCCTCAAGCACCTGATCATAATAGACCAGTTATATATGAGGAGCCTGCCAACCTTGAACTATAAAAACATCAAGGAGATTGGAGTAGGTATATATAATAGAACAATATGAAGGTCAACATAAAGCAAAGGTTCGATTCGGCTATCCGAGGTAGTATTATAGGTAACTACCTATGTCCGGTGGCTCCAAACGCAGAATCTCAACGTGACGGTGTTTTCTGCGATCGCTTGCTGATCGCTAGTCACGTTCGTGACTACCATAGGAACTAGTTTTGCCAAGTCAGTTTCGCCTAGGAAAGTCGCTGGTGCGTCTGTGAACATACCAGCTGAGCTTCGACCAGCCTCCAACGTCCCAGTGCTGCTGGCAACCCGGCGGACCAGAAGCTCGAAAGGCTTCTGGTGAGACAAAAAGAACCAGCGCTGCTGGTTCTGGTATCTGAGGTACGTCGTCTCCGAAGGGGGCCAGGCTGATTCTGACCGTTCAATCACTACATCCTCCTGGGGCTCAATGCTGTCCGGGTCGCACACCACGAAGGGGAAGTTCAAAATTTCCGTTGTTCGCGGATGGACAACTCTGCACAAGGTGAAAGGTTAGTCAGATTCATGACAATTGAATGACAGACGCCCAATGTGAAGAATATAAAAGACTTACTCCACGATCTCCCAGTTGTATCTGGTAGAAAAGCAGTTAAAGATGTGGTCACCATAGTGCCGTCTCAGCAGAACTTCTCCAATCAGCGGCGTAGGGTCTTGAAATCCGTTAGACCATGTTCCCAGTGTATCATTATATCCTCTACTTACCCATTCGAATGCGACAGGAAGGAATTTCGGTCAGCATGGTGACCTGGACACGTCCTACCTCGGTTGTGTCAATGTTCGTCGCGCCCGCATTGGCGGGTGCGTACTGGATCTGTCTTGAGGTAAGTATGGACACTACTTGGATGTGATGAAACTATTTAGTAACCTACCGTCATTTCCAGACACTCCGGTGATCTGTCCAGCTCAAGGCCGTATCGCAGGGCCCGGGTGATCGTCTGGATGTGACGATACATCTGTTGGTCTGTGTCCAGGCCAACAGAAGCAGCATGTCTGTATTTGATGACACGAACACCCTTTGCTTTCCACGATTCTGCATCTTCCTCAAAGGCTTCTCGGAGTCCATCTTCCCTCATGTCGGCCAGGTCGACAACTTGACGGCTCATCTGGGGCGGTGCTCCTTCTTCTCGATTGGATTGGTCGGTAGTGAAGAAAGGGATGACGCCCTGGGTGGCAGTATCGATATCCATAGTGACTGTAGACGATAGAGAGAGACTGGAAGCAGATTTTAGCGGAAGAGGAAGACAGAAGATGGCCAAGGGAAGTATTGGCGGAAACAAGGCGAGTGAAGCGCCAGGCAAGGTTGAGGTGTCGTGAAGGGAAGGAAGTGCGACAGCAGGTGGGCATTTTATTTTAGTATAGGCACGTGGCATCTTATTCAATGCCGCAGAGTCTCGATGGGTAAATTCTGACTGGGCTATTGTTCATGTTTATATAGACCAGCCTCCGCCAGATGTTCGTCATTGCTTGGAGCAAAGAACGAAAACAACTCCGCATGTGTAACAATACTTCCACTTCCAAAACAATTGAATCTCTTCTATCCAAATGCTTGATGATTCATTGCTCTGATTTCCCTTGAATGCTAAAGTCGTGATTGAGCCCAGTGTTCCAAGCTCGCAGTTGGCAGCTGGCTGGCACTGCACTGGGCTGCCACTCTCACTCACCCCGTCAACGCAATCACTTGCAGCATCTCATTTCCAAACAAACAGCTAACAACTGTACTGTTTTCCGCTTTTTACTACTGTAATCACCTCACTTATTGCTTCATTGTACATCTTCAACCACAATCAGTAGTGCTGCTCTTCACCCACCCCCCTCTTCCCTCCATGTGCTAACCACCTCTCCCAGATCCCACATCTTCTCAGCTCCATCCTGACTCCCAACTCTCTCCTCCCTCTCTCGGATTCGCAAGCCCAAAGTTTCCGATGGATCACGCTGCTGGGCGGAGACTTGCCATACAGCGGGCGCGGTCTTATGCGCTACTCCCTCAGTTCAATACCCGCGGTCGCAGAACGGAGACGACTCAGGAGAAGGTCCGGCGCCTAGAAAGAACAGAGATGATGTTACGACGGAGGATTGAGGCCATGAACGATTTATTCCGGAAGTTCAGGGAGACGCACCAACTCTGGGTCGCCGACTGCAAAGCCTTCTGGGCAAAGCTGAAAGAGGTCGACGCGCGCAACAGAGAGCTCAAGGATCATCTGAAGGTTGCAATCAAGCACATCAAAGCCGTCGATGAGGAGCTTTTGCAGGATGAACAGAACACCGAGAAGATCATCCCCATCTTGCTCGCCCAAACTCGCCTCGCACACATTCGCCTCAACGCTCTTCAAGAAGCCTACAATGTCCTCCCAGCTTTGAGGGACAAGCTCACCCTCAAGCAGCTCCTACACTCCTCGGAAGATTCTGTTCGCCGCTGCAAGATTGAGCAAGAAGTCGCCACACTGCTCAAGGAGGCTGGGGTTGAGTCTCTGCTTGTCGGAGACATTGCCTCTTCCCAGACCCCCGACGCAACACCCAGCCAGCAAAGCAGCGCTAATGAGGTCATGGACGCGCCAACTGACGAAGAAGATTGAACATACTTCGGAGTGTATGGGCTACGAGCTTTACGAAAATGTAGGGAACTTTGTCAGAGGCTTCACATGCTAGGCAGGTGGTTATGGATTGGGATACTTCCGCACCGGGGTTGCTCTTTGTTGTTTCCGGGTAGATGTGGGTGATGGAGTCTCCCAATCCCTGATGTATACTTCTTAATGTGTTCTTCTTTGTCTTGCCAACTCTGGCTACTTGTTTGTACTCAGTTTGAGCAACTCCACTTGCTTGTTAATCAACCCAGGGTTATTCGGGACCAGTCATCGTTTCTACCATCTGTTCTTGAACAAAGAGCCACAAATTATAGCTTGTACTTCAAATCTACATTTGCAGCATTTGACAGGCAATCTTCCGCTACTATATGCTCAACACGTCGTGGTTGGGTATCCAGGCACAATCAACAAGGCCTATCACTCCAGGGAAGCTTGTTTCACACAGCAAACCGTTAGGTGACTACTTTTCTAATGCCAACCAGTCCATTCTGGGGTGAATTCTTCGCCTTTTCTCGAATATGAATACCACATCATCCCACTGTCAATTTGCAACTCTCACCTCTTCATCTTCATCCATCAGTCTTGGCAGAGATGGAAGAATCTACGAAAACTCCATCTCCCAAGTTGGCTACTGTGGAAGATCTTCCACTTGAGCTTTTCGATCTCATACTTGACAAACTTCCTCAAAAAAGCCTCTGCAACATCCGCCTGGTTTGGCCATCCCTTGAACCCCTGACTCTCCCCCGTATATTTAGTACCTTTCATTTATCCGTGTCGGAGAGCGACATTGAGCGCTTCTGCAAGGTCGTATCTTCTCCGCACCTATCTCGTCATGTTCAACAAGTACAATGGCACGGCCCACGCGTTGGTTGGACATTAGAAACCAACGAATCCGTCAAAAGGTTCTATGCAGCATTGGACGCCATGCCAAATCTACACACTTTCGTCGGCACATTCGTATCCGACGACGAGGTTGTCGGCGCACGACAGCATCTAGATCCCACCGATCTCACGACTTCCAGACAACGCAAGCCAGAGTATTATACTTATGGCCGCATTGAGGGGTCTCTATGGGAGCTTGGTCCAGCCATCATTCGACCAGGGTCAAGAATCACAGTAATCAAGTGCCTTAATCTCGGCGACATACATGCTCGGTGGTTTAAGCCTTTGGGGGCCTCGCACATGCCGGAAGTTGAGGATTCTACAACTGGACGACATTTCTGTATTGTCAACAATAAACATGTTGAGCTTTGTGCAAATTTCGGGCTCTACATATGGAAAGACGACGTCCAGAATATCCTTGACGCTGGTCAGTTCTCCTTCTGCTGCCACCCTTACCGCCAAGGCTGTCAACAAATTCAGCATCATCAGGTCCTGGACTTGGTTTTACATCACCCAGTTGACGATCCACTGACAGTTTCCCCGCGCTTCAGTCAAGTATCCTGGTTCCCAACGTGGCCCAGTTTGTGGACCTCCAGGAGACGACTCTCTCTCCGGTGGGAGAGTCTTCAAACACTCTCGTTGACACTCATGGCTTTCCCGGTTCATGAGTTGGCCGAGTTCATTTGCGGTCACGCCGCCACTCTAAGGCACGTATTTCTTTATGAGTGCGCAGGCATGGATGCTTCACTTGCTGAAGCTGTCCGACTGGTTGCTGCTTCTCAAGATGTGCACTTGCATAGGTTTGTGGTTGGTATACGCACATCAGGCCAACCACCCCAGATCATTCCCGAGAGCGAAGTCCTGGAGTTCGTCAACAGCAAAGACGAAACCAAAAATCCCTTCCCTAATACCAATAGCTCTCTTCGGGTCCTCCGCCCTGAGCTTCTGCCAGGGGGTCAGTACGTTGCCGACACATGGGGAACTGTCGAAATTATCCATCGTCTATCCAGTATGTTTTCGGATCGAAACGATGGATTGTACGTTTGCAAAAAATGCAACGGGCTGTGACTAATCCAGCTTGACTGTAGACTTAACTATGCAAAGCATTGTGGAGGGTTGGTTACTACACAGGCGGGTCGCCGCATATGTTATCATGGGAAGGCTGGCATAACGACACAGAAGTGGTTGTCGACATCAGCGAGTAGGTAGACTGGCTATTCATCATCATTCTATTAGGAGCTGTATGATTGTGTGCAGCCTCGGGAGGCTGTCCTACAATGGAAACCTCGGGGGATGGTGGCTGACTGTATCCGATAGAGTAGCCAATCACAAGCATGGTTTGCCTTGACAACGTCTGTATCCTACCTAGCCTACCTTACATGCATCCACTTGCAACCTATACAACTAAATCACGCTGTTCACTTGAGCTCTGTTGCTCACTTCTTCCTCCATTTTCTCATGATCTTCTCACCGGGCGACTCTCATTCTATAGGCCACCTACACCGCAATTCACGTTCAAATCATGGATAAGCCGTCGATGCTCCAACTCCTCCCTGCTGAGATCATCTGTCTCATCATCGACCACCTCCCCTGTGAGTCTCTGGCAATCATCCGCCTTTGCTTGCCTGGCCTGGATAACGTCATCCTCCGTCGCTTGTTTCGCTCCATCCACGTTACCTTTACCAATAAGCACCTCAAGAAGCTACAAGACGTAGCCGCCTCGCCGCACATCGCGCCCCATGTTCAAGAGCTGATCTGGATGCCTTCCCGCGCTCATGGCAGTCATTCGCGGCGCGGATACGTGCCAGCGTGGCGAACCAAGTTCTTTGAGTGCCTTGACACCATGCCCAACCTACACACTTTTGTCACAGCGTATAACCGACCGTTAAGAACCAAGTCGAACCAGCCTGATGGACTCTCCTGTGTCTTGTTGCCCGCGATATCTCGTTCACAGTCGCTGATCGCATCTCTGAGATGCCAAGATCCTCTGATGCAAGTGGACTGGCTCAAGAACACCAACCATCCCTCGATTGGGGTTCCGCAATCGCCCGTAATGGGTCATGCTGCTTCAGTGGTCACCATACTCCGGATTGATGTTCAGGGTTCTCCCCCATGGATGTCAGATAAGCAGTTCCTCACAGCGTTCAAAGATGCTGTAGAGGCAACGATAAATCTACGCCGTCTTTGTGTTCGATGGAATTGCTCCAAAGACAACCCCAGATTCCCCAAGTCAAATGCCAGGTTCATGCAACACGTGGTACTCTCAAGTCAGTGGCAGCACCTTCGCACCCTCGAACTAGACTGTTGCCTCACAACCCGTCAAGCTCGCTCCATCTCTTCCTTCATCAAAAACCATGCGGCAACACTCCGACATGTAGCGCTCCGTATCAAACACCCACATAAACAGATCTCTTCCTTGGTCAGTCGTCTTGCTCAAGCAGAGGAAAATATCAAGCTCCACCGCTTCATACTGTATCACTCCCGCAACAATCCCTGCTGCGAAAACCGGAGCTCACAGGAGCTCACAGTCATCCCAGAACAACTCGTGTTGGATTTCATCAACAGCATAGGCCAGGCCCGAGATCCCTTTGCGGGAATGAGTGTCCAGGAAAGTGACCACTGTGCTACTATAGCAGATCAAGAGATGCCGTTTTACCCGGATAACAACGACATGATTTCCGCTTGTCGACAATGCGAACAACCCAAGGGCAATCAGTGATAGAAGAGGAAGAGGATGCCACCAGGACCTGTGACTATGTTGATCCGAGGATTCAACCTGAACGGAAACGAAAGGTGGAATTGATAACATTCACTGAGTTTAGCCAGTAAGAGCGTTGCGCCAATAATCAAATTGAAGTGTCTTTAACAGCAAGGAATAAGATATTTACAGAGCTCCTGTCGTGGGTCTAATCTCCTCCAACGCCATACCAGCATACCAAGTCGTGACTTCATATTCGCTTCCCGCCGTACCACTCATCCTAGAGATAGCATGTTGACTCATTCGTGAGCACAGAGACAGCAGAGCCTCTTATCATTGTGGGTTGGGGGTGACCCCAGAACTAGCAGCGCTCTCACCAACCTTGAGCTCCTCCTCTGGAACGCCAACGCCTACACTAGCAATGCTCTGCGTCGTCATGCCTCGCTCGCGCTCACGCTCAGGTCGGGCAAGGCCTCCGTCTCGTGGTCCTGCAATGCTGGCTCCTCCTGCCGGGGTGACGCTGAGGCTCGCAGTAGTAGAAACGCTCTCGCTTCTGGGCCGGCTGGCGTCGCTGGCCCTTCGTTGGTGAACCTGTCTCTCCAGGTCCCTGATGCGACGCTTTAAGGCATCATTCTCCTTCTTAGCCGTCTCGAGTTCGTTTCTATAAAAGGCTGTCTCCTCATATCGCATCGTCGCTGGCATCATGCCAGGGCTCAATTGCTCGCTCAAACTCCCAGGCGTCGCGCCCACCGAGCTTGGGGGAATTGACGTTGGCGCCGGGATCCTCTGGTGCTGGAAGTAGCTTGAAGGATCGAGGCTGTGTTGCGGTCCCGGCGAATTTGTCTGGCTCCTGCGCGATGCGGAACTGTCCTGCCGTGAGAGAGGGGTAGCGTGTGAGGGCCGAGGGGCATGGATCCGGGCCTCGTAAGACGACGACAGCTGTTGGTTGGCGAGGGTCTGAGACGCGGTCGAGGATGTTCGCTGGTGTCGTGCGGTTGGGATAGAAAAGCCTGACCCCGAGAGCAGAGATTGTTCGGCGACATCGTGGGACGAGTTCGCGGCCGAGGTAGACGATGTGTTGGAGACGACCGAGGCGTTCTGGGCAGCACGAAGAAGGGAGAGCTCGCGAGTCAACCGGTTAACCTGCAACACTTATTAGACACCGGGTTCAAGTTTTATGGTTGGCGATACTCACCACAGCCTCTTGCTCCTTTTCGAGTTGCAGATGAAGCTCCGCGGCGGTCAAGGGTCGAGGATGTCTCAGAGGTCCAGGGCCAGGACCAACGCCGGGCTCAAGTCCAGGCGCTGATGGCAAGGCCGAAGCAGCATGAGCAGGTGGTTGCGAAGCGGTGAGAACCGGCGACGGTAAAGACGGAGACTGAGACTGGTTGACGGCACTCTGGTTCGAGGGGAGGATGTTGAGAGACGGCGACGGGGGAACTGGCGGAGGAGCCATCTGGTTCGTAGACTGGCGGCGAGAGGCTGCGAGAGAGTGTGGAGAGGGAGGAACTGAGTTGAGGTCCGGCATGCCGGCGATGAAGCTGCTGGCAGCTTCTCGATGTTGAATAAGGTGGGTTTTTGAAGCTCTTGTGTTTGATCCTCCCGTTATCGCCTGGATTTAACGATGTGACGGGGGACGGGATATCGGCGGTTTATCACGTTGAAGGAAGTACGGTATGCAGCGGGTGCTGTCCAGAGCCGAGCCCGACGCGTGTTTGGCCTGAGCTTGCCTTACGGGCGCGCGTTCCACTGGGTGCGGGGTTCTGCGGGCCGCTGGCACCACTGGAACGGATGGGGCGGACGCTAAAACATGCTTCTGTGGGCATGCCCTGGATGATTCCGACTGGTCTTTATGCTGAGACGTTCTACGATTCGCCTACCCTAGGCATGTAGATGAAGAGACATCAATAGAGCCTCAACAACTTCCTCCTATATATCACTTCCTTAGTAATTACTATTAAGGAAGTCACCTAGATACCTACTAAAACGCTAATAGTGCGATAACCACTATAAATAATAAGGCCACTATAGCCGGGACTTTAATCTTAATTAGAGCTAATACTCCTAGTAATACTAGCTAGAAAGTAAGAAAAGTCTTCTTTTAAGGCGCTCTAAGTACTAGTAAGGGAGTTATTACTCTTTA
>JAADYS010000352.1:0-28072 GCA_012931995.1 Fusarium albosuccineum | reverse complement strand
GTTTTAGTACCCCCTCTCTAGAAGAGAGGGGGTCAGACTTTTATTTAGACCCGCAGGTACGCATTTACGCGTGATCCCAGTGCGACCTTAGGTCGATCTAAAGGTTGGGTATCTAGTAACTAGCAGCCCGCCCCCAGACAAAGCCGTCGGTTGTGTCGTGCTCGCTCACCTCATGGATAACCTGTCTCTCTTGATCGTCTCACCTGGATTGCATTCTCTGCGCCACAAACGGTTGGTGAACAGTAGACAGACGAGCTCTGGTAAGCATTCCTTCCGAGGCGTCTAGTCATCCACTCTGCGTGAGAAGCAGCAAGCTAGACGCATCCGCCAGCCAGCGGAGAGGTAGAGTTAAAAAAGACACGGCATTCAACTCTCTCTCGTGATGGCTGCATCATCAGGGGACTCTGGCTGACTGGCGACTTGTCATGGACCCATCATGGCTGCTACAAACTCAGACCTAAAAAAGAAAAAACCCCTGGCTCTCATCTGGCCCAGCAACCAACCAGTCGTTCCCTAAAAGGCACCACGTCCACCGGATGCTGTCCCGCATGGACAGGGGGCGACGCGGCGGGTCATGCAAAAGGCTTGTTTACTGTTTATTCTCCATTTTATGCTCTGTACCGTGTCTAGATGGCTTCTGACACACGGCCCCCCCTCTCTCTCTCTTAAGGGAGGATTCTGACAAGAAAAAGGCTTGAGACCTTGGCGTCTGGTTCGGTGATATTCTACCAACGACGTGCTTCATCATTGCCAGCTCTCGAGGATAGGCACTGGACTGGAGGCTCGAGTGCTTAGCAGCCCTAGACATGGCGCTGGAAGGCCCACCGCCCGAAGTTCTGATGTGATACTCGCGAATTTAGAATTGACTTTTTTGAGACAACACGAAGGGATTGAGACCCAGATGACAGGCTCATCGGATTCTCGGGTAAGACAACAGCGGGTCGGTTGTCTGTCCATGGCATCTGCGTACATATCCATCGCTCTTTATGGACCAAGTCCGGCGTGGCATATAACGTCCAAGCTATGGAAGTGGGAAAAATCAGGATCGGGGGATCAAGACTTAATCAAGGGAAAAAAGGATCCTCGCCCCATCGCGGACAGATGGACAACCAGGCGGCAATCTCTGTGATATTTTTCAGGGGACAGAAATACTCCACCGTGGTCCCCGTTACCCCGTAATAGAACTGGTTGGTCATCAAGTCCATCAGCCAGGGCCTGGCCTGTCAGCTAAAATCCTGATCAGCACATCCTCGTCCTGCTGGGATCAGCGTCTGGCCTTAATGATCGATCCTCCCTCCATCGGCCTTCTGGAATGCGAACACAGATGCTAGCTCTGGTGGTTTCCCTGCTGTTGTTATTTTGGGAGCTGGCGGGGGGAGCGTGAGCCATCGTTGTGGAGGCACTGTCATTGTGAGAATACCACGGGACCGGGTTTTCCCTCCCTTACATCCCTCTCTCATTCCCCCACGATGGGGTCAATTATTTGCTGTGGTGAGACGTCTGTGTGTGTGTGCAATGTGTGGGAGATGCGCTGGGTGGAAATGTCCGAGACACACTTCAGTGATCTGCGAGACAATTATGAGGCCACAAGATGGAGAAATTCTCTTGAGATGACCAGGCCCCCTTGGCCCTTGCTTGGACTGCGCATCATTACCAGCTCTCAGCGTCACGGTTGGATGCTAGCGACTGACTGGCGGCTGAAATCGATCTCCTACTGCTGATTATTTCGGCATGGCTTGGCTGAATTGAGCTGGGCCAGAGTCCAGCTGGCGACGCCTCGAGCGCCCGGTCCTGAACGGCCGCGTTAAGTGTAAGCGAGGACTGCCTGAGAGCAACCTAATCTGTGGTAGACGCGGGAACCAGTCAAAGTCAAGATTATCGGCTTGTCTACCCTAAATCGTCCGTACTGTGAGAAGCAACTGTGACAAGGTGGATCGTGATGGCCTCCTGAAAGCAGCCCAGAACTAGACAAGATCTCCAAGAGGCCGATCACTCAGTCAATGTGACGTGAAATCCTGTCTTTGTGCGGAGCCTTGAATCTGATGAGGATATCGCGGGATGGTGCAACATTACGCGGGTAGATTCTCGAAAAGCGCATGTAACAACGGACGACAGGCAGTACAGGTCTTGGAGTGCGTACAGTAGGTCCACGTATCCACGCATCGCTCCCAGTGACAGTCTAGATGCTGTTTAGTCGAGCAAAAGCAATGCCCGGCATTGGATGGAACGATACGTCAGGCAGAGAAAGTAAGAAGGGAACGCACACCAGAACCACCAACATTTCTCTCATATCAAAAAGTGACGAGATCACAACAGAGAAGCAACCTCACATGCAGGTTGACAACACAGCCTCCGCCCCCAGTCAGTTATCGCGGCTCACATGCTGTTAACGTCCAAGTGATACGAAGCTTATTACTGGACGTCGAAACCGGCAATTGTGCATCTCGAGACCAACAAAGTCGGGGCTTGGACGCGCGCTCAACGTGGTGCACTTTGCCTCCAGGCTCGTATTTGCCCTCGCGGCCCACCACCCACGCATCCATGCCAATCCAGTCGCCATCCTTACTAACACTCAAGGTTTCCGTCCCTCGGGTCGAGCCCACCCCTTCCCTTGCCCCCTACAAGCGACCGGCTCACCCGCCCTGTTCCAAGTTTAGATGCGAGCGATAGGTCGATACAGTGTGGGTGTGGTCGTGCTGGTGGTGGTGGCTAGGTCGCCGCCCAAAACCGTCTCTGGCAGCATCTGGTGTCTTGTTCCAGCACTCTTGAGGGTCTCCCAGTGGCCTCCGGTGGCCTTCAGTGGCCCAGCCCGTCCCGCAGAGCTGTCCGTCCCGTGTAATCCAACACTCTCCCATCCAGTCGAATCGGGCCACCCGTCATCAGCCCCGCAGTAACCCCTAGAGCCCGCCTGAAGCGCCACGTCCCCGGTGCTAAAACCAGCACGGATGGGCCGTTGGCCCTGAATTACTGCGCCCGTGGTCTCAGGCGTCGCCCGTACACAGTGCGGGCACACCGTCCGCCTCAGCGTCAGCGTATCCATTCTCGGCGTCGCCCTTTTTGCTGGGGCACGCTACGACCACGCTACCTCTCTTCCTCGCCAGACCAGGACCCGGGACGCTTCTTCAACTCTTGGAAAGCGTTCTTCGTGAGCTTGCGTTCTTGTGTTTTCCCTCTTCTGCTTTTTTTGCCCATCTCATCTTCATCGACCGGCCTCACTCGCTTTGGCTGTGTCTCTTCAATCGTTAATACTATCGTTCCCCAGCCTCTTCTGCAACTTCACAGCCGCCGAGGCCGTGATACTTCAGTCCGACGGCGAAAAGGAGGGCGGCGTTGCCCAGCGACCGAAACCTTCCTCTCACCAGTTAACGAGCATACTTCCAGCCTCTCAGCCGCATCTCTAGCAGCCGACTGTCGTTTCATCCACTCGCTCTTCCATTGTTACCGCCTGTCGCTTTTTTTTTTGTTCCCTTGGACACCTCTGCACATTCAGTCTTCCCTTGTGCCACTGACCGTCGGCCCTCGAACCGAATACCGTTCCGTGTCCAACATCAGCATCGCGACGTTTTCCCCTCTGTGATCGTCCCACGAGGACATCACTGTCACCGACCATGGCAAACCGAATGTCCATGTACTCGATGGCATCCGAGGCCTTGGGCGCCCCTCAAGGAGCCCAGGTGTCGACGACTACGCTCCTGAATGCCATCCACAACATTTACCTGTCTTCGCAACCGCATCAACTCGATGCCAGCACCAGCCTGGTCGTCAACACCTGGCTCACGGCGGCTCAGGCTGGTCCTACTATCGACGCTACCCTTGCTGCCCGTGCCTGGGAACATGCTCGGCGTCGAGCAGAGGATGGTTGTGTGATTCTTGGGTATGTTCTGATCACGCGTCTTGGTCGTTGCCCGTTCCTAACAGGCTTATAGGTCTCTTCACCAGTCAACTCCCTCACTCTTGGTACCATTTCTCAATACATTCCCCTTCTCTATCCCGTCCTCCATCCACAAATCTTTGGAAGCCGTCAGACCTTTCCTCCGATGCGTGACACCGTACAATCCCTCGGCTTCCAGACAGATTGCTCTCGGTGTCACCCTCACCTTGAACCTTTCAGGAAACGTGACTGGTGCCACCTTGGCATTGTCTCAGGGTGGCATTGACACCGACAAGGGCCTGCTCAACATTCCTGCCGAGGCTGGCTATCGCGCTTTCGATGTCTTCTACTACTTGCTAACTTCGGCCTCAACTCCCGCCGAGAGAGAGTTCCTGGGCCTGAAGTCGGCTTCTTCGTATGCCCTGCTAGCTCGCTCCGGCACTTATGACCCGCCGTCCTATCTCATCACGGCCGACGATGCTGCGGCTGCTGATGACTTCCGCCAGGCTCTGAAGGAAATCGGTATCAAGGGTTCCTCCCACCGCAACTTCATCTCGACCCTGGCTGGTTTACTCAAGCTCGGCAACACTCTTGACTACGATGCCGACTCTGACGACCTGGAGGAAATTTGTGAAGATGTTAGCGGCTTGCTCGGCATGGAACCCGAGGTGCTGATGCAGCAATTGAGCACCGAAGACCGGCGGACACTGGTTGGCGGTCTCTATGAGGCGCTCGTTGACTGGGTCATCTCCAAGGCTAACAGTGCTATCGCTGCTCAGATGCTTCGCATTCGAGACGGTGACGAATCTGTTGATGGCCGCGGTGTCCGTACCCCCACATCGAATGGAGATGCCGGCGACACTGTCTCAATCACTGTCATTGAAGTTCCGGACCCCAAACTCGGCAAGGCACTGGCTATGCGCACTATCTTCGATGACTCACTTGGCCTTAACGCCGAGATGATCGAGGATGGCGTTGCTGTTCAGCCCGCCGGATCGTCAGTCGTTCGGGAAATGCAGCAGGCCGTGTCTGAGGTCGCCCCTGACCTAGGCATCATGACTGGACCACAGGGAAGAGACCGCCAGCATGACTTGGAGAAACGTGAGGTCATATTGGAAAAGGTCGCATATGCTTCAGAGGACGAAGGTTTCCTGAAGAAACTCCTGTTTCCCATCCAGGGTGAAGGCATAAACCTAGGCCGTGCTGGACGTTTTGATCTTCCCGCCATTCTCAGTTCTAGCCGTGCTTGGTACCATCTTTCACTGCACCCTACAGACGACTCTCCTTCTAACTTGGCTGCTCTTCCGGCCATTACATCTGCTTGGTCGGCCGGCACTGTTTCTCGACAACTTCGGTCGTGGAGGCTCCCTGAATGGGCAAACCGCCGGAGCCGAAACCTCGACTACACAGCCGACTTCGATCACGACGAATTCGTCCAAAGATATGCGGCCTTGGGTTGTAAGGATGGTAAGGAGGGAATTGAGACTTGGTCGCTCGAACGGGGATGGAGCAATGGCGAAGTTTTTATCGGCAAAGAGCGCATCTGGGTCCGTGAAGGCCCTTGGTGGGAGGCTGAGAGCATGCTCGATATTAAGCCTGCCCACAGCCTGCAGAGTGTTGCCCAGAATCCGTTCAACACCGGGTTCGACACCGGTTATTCAACCACTGGCAGCGGATTCTTCCCTCCTCCAGCAATGGATAACAGCCTCAACGGCAGCAATGACCACCTTATGCACAACCGCAACTTCAGTCAGGGCAATATGAGCCAGGTCACCTTGGGTCAGATGCAGAACCCAAATCAAAACCGGGCTCCTTCAATCGCACCGTCTGCCATGCGCAACGTTAACAATACTGGTGATTACGGTCTCGGCACTAAGGGCGACGTTTACAAGGGCCAGGTCTATTACAACGACGAGGGTGAATTCACTGGTATGCTGGATCCCGACCTCGCAAAGAACAAGCAAATCGAGACCAAGGAGCTTCCCTTTGGTCGACGAGTCTGGGTCGCCTTTGTCTGGGCACTTACCTTTTGGATTCCTTCCCCTCTTCTGAAGTACGTTGGTCGCATGCGCCGACCCGATGTCCGCATGGCCTGGCGTGAAAAGTTCGTTCTATGTTTCCTCATTCTCTTGATCAACGCCATCATTGTGTTCTGGATCATTGGCTTTGGAAAACTGCTGTGCCCAAACGCAGATAAAGCGTGGAACGAGAACCAGCTTGGCGACACTGAAAAGGAATTCTGGGTTGCGATCAACGGCAAGGTTTACGACATCACCGACTTCTGGCGCCAACAACACAGTGACACTGATATCGAGACGACTGAAGACAATATGTTGCCCCTCGCCGGACAGGTCCTGGACGACTACTTCCGACCTCCCATTAACAAGGCCTGCCAGGGTCTAGGCATTGCTAAGACCACCCGACTGTTGTTCAATAACACTCCTGAGGACACCACGGCTTCGCATACTTCTGGTTACTTCGCCAATGATCGCACGAGTGCGCTCGGCGACGATGAGTGGTACTGGAAGAAATTCGAGCCCAAGATCAAGGAGTACTATCACGGTGACTTGGTCTTTAAGGAGTCGAAGGTCAAGAGTGAGGGTGAAGATGAACAGCACATGTGGGCCAGATATGGCAATGAAATCTACGATCTTACCGACTACTTTTATACGCTCGACACCATGGACAACAACGCCCAGTATACTTTCCTCAACTCGGACGTCTCAGACCTCTGGAAAGACAACCCCGGTACCAATATCAAGTCCCAGCTCGATGAACTTATCCAGAACTCGACCGGTAATAAAACTGAGCATGCCAACATCGTCAACAGCTGGGAATGTATCAAGAAGGTCGCCTACAAGGGTATCACCGACTTCCGTGATTCTCCCCGATGCCAGGTCAACAACTACCTCCTCCTGGCCTTCGCCATCATCATTTGCTCCGTCATTGGTATCAAGTTTATTGCAGCTCTTCAGTTTGGCTCTAAGCGGCGACCCTCTCCCCAGGACAAGTTCGTCATCTGCCAGGTGCCTGCCTATACAGAAGGTGAAGATTCGCTTCGCAAAGCGTTGGATTCCTTGACTGCCTTGCAGTACGACAACAAGCGCAAGCTGATTTGTGTCATCTGTGATGGTGTCATTGTGGGTGAGGGCAACGACCGTCCTACTCCCAAGATCGTTCTGGATATTCTTGGTGTTGATCCCAAGGTTGACCCTCCTGCACTTCCCTTCAAATCTGTTGGCACCGGCAGCGAACAGCTGAACTACGGCAAGGTTTACTCTGGTCTGTACGAGTATGAAGGCAATGTCGTTCCTTACCTCGTCGTTGTTAAGGTTGGTAAGGAGTCTGAGCAGTCCAAGGCGAAGCCCGGCAACCGTGGCAAGCGTGATTCGCAGATTCTTCTCATGAGCTTCCTCAACCGAGTCCACCACCGCGCTCCCATGTCTCCCCTTGAGCTTGAGATGTTTCATCAGATCAACAACATCATTGGTGTGGATCCAGAGCTATACGAGTATCTTCTGATGATTGATGCCGATACTTCCGTTAGCGAGGACGCTCTCAACCGCCTCGTCGCTGCTTGTGCACACAACGCCAAGATTGCTGGCATCTGTGGTGAGACCAGTCTTGAAAACGATGAAAAGACCTGGTGGACCATGATTCAGGTTTACGAATACTTCATCTCCCATCACCTTTCCAAGGCTTTCGAGTCTCTCTTTGGTAGCGTTACCTGTTTACCCGGATGGTATGTCTATAGTCTGTCCAGCCTCATTTCTTGCCTGACTAACATTTTTCTAGTTTCACCATGTACCGACTGAGGACTGCGGACAAGGGTAAGCCCTTGATTATCTCTGATGTCGTCATCAAAGACTACAGCGTTTGCGACGTGGATACTCTGCACAAGAAGAACCTGCTGTCCCTCGGTGAGGATCGTTATCTCACGACCCTCATGACCAAGTACTTCCCGCAGATGTCGTACAAGTTTATTCCTGATGCCCAATGTAAGACGGCGGCTCCTGAGTCTTGGGCTGTTCTGTTGTCTCAGCGTCGACGATGGATCAACTCAACCATTCATAACCTTGTCGAGTTGATGCAGCTCAAGGAGCTGTGTGGTTTCTGCTGTTTCAGTATGCGATTTGTTGTCTTTGTCGATCTCTTCGGTACCATCATCCTTCCTTCCACCTGTGCCTACATCGGTTACCTCATCTACACTCTCGCGACTGGATCGGGTCCCATCCCGTACATCTCTATTGCCATGATTGGTGCTGTCTATGGTCTTCAGGCACTCATTTTCATCCTCAAGAGACAGTGGCAGCACATCGGATGGATGATTATCTATCTCCTCGCTTTCCCCATCTACTCATTGGCTCTTCCCATCTACTCCTTCTGGAACCAAGATAACTTCTCATGGGGTAACACGCGTATCGTCATTGGCGAGAAGGGCAACAAGCAAGTCGTTGCTGTTGACGAAGGAGGATTCGACCCTCGCTCCATTCCTCTCCAGCGATGGGACGACTATGCCCTGGCTAACAACCTGCCTGGACGTCGTGGTGGTTACCAGGAGAAGAACGACTACTCCTTCGGAGACCAGTACGAGATGGATGAGATCAAGTCTGTGTACTCCGCTGGTCCCCAGGGCTCTGTTCTAACGGGCATGCCCGGCCGCAACCCCTACATGCCCCCTCAGTCTCCTGCCTTCAACAACGGCCGCACATCGACAATGGGTTACCAGGAGTCGCCCATGCAGCACCGCCAATCAATGATGTCTATGGGCACCGGCATCCACGACATGCGTAGTCAGTCACCATACCAAGACTTCCCCGGACAACGACCCAGTATGAACAACCTACGAGGCCAGGCCAATCTCTCGCCTGCCATGGGTGCTCAGAGCCGCTCTGGTACTGCCCTCGGCTTCAACAGTGGTTCTCGATCGCCCATGCCCGACGCTATGCGGTCGCAGTCATCGTTTGACTTCCAGCAGGGTCATGGCGGACCCAGCGACATGGCGATTGTCGATTCAATCCGCTCTGTCCTTGGCGAGGTTGATCTCGACACCGTGACCAAGAAGCAGGTCCGAGCCCTCGTGGAACAGCGACTTCAGACCGAGCTGGTGGGCGAGCGCCGAACATTCATGGATCGCCAGATTGACCATGAGTTGGAGAACATGTAATTCAATGATGGCCTAGGAATGTCTAGAAAGATGTCTTTATTCATGTTCTAATTTTGGTACATACCTTTGGATGGGTTTATACTGGCTCTCGGCAAGCGCTTCTATTCATATGATACCTTGGATAGAGAAGCTGGCGAGGAGCAGGGAGAAGGTGTGTGACGGGACAAGACAAAGGAGGTCTTTTTGTTGGGTGTTCCAAAAATGATAGTGGGAAAGAAACTTGGAGGCGTTCAACAGTGTTTGTTTTTATGGGCAGATATGGGAGTCATTCCTTGGAATTTTTTATACTTGCTTTGTAAAGATGACCCTGGCTGCCCTCGTTTTTCTTAATGGCACAACGGCTGGACTGGGCCGGCTGGGGCTCGGAAGAGGAAACCCTTCTTTCTATATTCTTAATGATATCTACACTGCTTCAACATCCTGTTTCCTATCTACTACATTGTCAACTGTTATATTCTCTTTGTCATCTATCAGATTGAAGTGAGAGCATTCGCTACATGTTGAAGATGCTGGGTCTTTGGGAGGTGGTGGGGGATTACAGGCAGCTATGTAGATAACCAAACCCAATCAACTCTTCGCATGTATCTGCCTTCTGGCCATCCCATCATGGCCTGGCCTAGTTTCCAAACAGATGCACATACATGTCTGCCACGCCGGCTTATTTGTACCTATACTACCCAAAACTGCCATCGCTCTCCTCCCTCTCATATCAGTATGATCGTATAAACTCGCATATGTAGGGCATCCAAAATATCACCATCTACTTCATGTCCAGATTTCCCACGCCCTTGAGTCGTAGGTACACATCTGTGCCCCAGCCGTATAGGCTCTGCACCGCGATACCGCCTCCAAAATACTCGGCATACGCCCGGCTAAGAGGCAGTCCGTAGCCCAGGCCAGCAATGGAACTGCCACCTGTGCTGGCCGATGAGATGGCGTTTAGCCCGTCATTGCCGCTGCTGGAGCCAGGGAAGTTGTCGGCGTCGTCGGTGAAGGTAGTAAAGGAGTAGGACCAGATGCTGGGGGCCACGTCGGGCGGGATGCCACCCCCTCGGTCGCGGATTCTAATCGTCACACCGGGAGCATTGTCGTCAAGAGGCGCTATGGCACCACTACGGAAGGCTCCGCGATCATCGTCCTCTGAGGGACGGCCAACGGCAGGAGGCGGGTCTTTGGCCGGGGAACTCGATGGTGCGAGTGGAGGATTCTGGTAGAGAGCCGGCTCGGGAGCAATTGTGACGATTACTGGCTCACGGGACTTGTTCTCTACGGTGGCACGGAACGCGTTCTTGAGAAGCTCAGTGACAATGTACTCGAGGTGCATGGGTACGAAGGCGAAGGTGGTGTCTGGCTCGCCATCGATGTAGAGCAGCGGCCGAACGCCATATCGGAGCTCGCAGATATCGGCAACAAAGCCAGCACATGATTCGACGATCTGAGCAGGCCGGAGAGCAGTGTCAATAACGCCGATGTAAGACGGGTGCTCGGGGCAGGGCGTGGGACTGGCGCCTGGGTCAAAGTGAGGCTGGGAACTGAAGTGCAGGGCGATGTGCTGTTCTGCTATGAGGCGAGTACCAATGCGAGCGCGGAGGTGATGATCAAGAAACCTCGTAACTTCTTCGGGAGATATATACCGGCGGCACTCGAGGAAACCCTTTGCCAGAATGGGAATTGTATCCGTATGTGTCGCAACGAGCTCGGCGAGTACGTTGGTGAAGCGGACTTCATCTTCAGTGGTTGATATCGGGCGACCCTCGCGAGTGGCATGCCAATAGGGTAGCAGGATGGATAGGGAATGAAGGTAGTTGTTGTATATACGAGAGATGTTTGGGTTCGCAACGACGATATAGGGGAGGTTGCGGAGGGCCTGGATGCGGTGGGCGAGGCGCACGGGGAGGAGTGAGAGGGCGAAGTTGGCAGAAGAGAGGAGGGAGTCGGCCGAAAGGGGAGGCCGACCATGCCTACGCCAGCGAATCTTGGTTAGAATACAGAGAGGGTTTGCTTGAGACCAGAGTTCCAAGCGGATTGCCGGTGTACATACCTCACGAGGTCGGCGAGGCTGAGAGGATGTTGGTGCTGCTGGGCCAGCGTCGCAATCTCGTCGTCCGACACCTTTTGCGTGTGCAGGTGTCTCTGCGCCAACTGCCCTGGGCCTCCATGTTTCGATTGCCATTGTCTAGGTCCATTCCATCTTGTGACATGTCGTTGTGAGCCTCGCCAAGGGCCGCGAGCCAGGGACAAGGGCCGCGATCGAAGGCGTCCCAGGAGAGCAGCGGCGGTACTCTGAGGCACGCGATGCCCGGCGGACAGAGCATTCATCGCAGCATTCTGGCCGGGAGAAGGGCCCTTTTAAGTGCGAGCTACTAATCCAAAAAGCTTCGGGATAGTATCGACGCTTGGAGTTTCTCTGTCGCTCCGAGGTCAAGGTCGATCAAGGATGGATCGGGATGAATGACTCTTGCCGTCGCTCTTTCCGGGGAAGCTGTGGAGCTGCGGCTTATCAACCGTTAGCGCGCTTCAGGCCGGCTTATCAACGGGGAAGCTACGGTGCGGGGAGGGGCTACCCTAGGCTATCGCAGGGCCGCGCGGGGCCGGCAAATACGTCACCGGGCCGGTCCCCCACCTACACCATCGAGGGGCGAGTTGGCTTGGAAGATGGAGATATTGTACGTTCTGCTCGAGGCGCTGGTGATGGTTGTTGATAAGTATCAGTTACGAGATCCTGGATTTGCGAGCCCGTAGTATTCCAGTCGAGTTACATTGTTGATGGGCACACGGGAAATCACGCTTCAAAGAACACAGGTCCAAGTCAAATGTAGTCTTGAGAAGTCGCGATTCTATCGAGAGACCAACAGAGAGCAGATCTCAGTAAAATCTAAACTTGTGGATCGTCTCTCTGAAACATGGCTCCTTCCTTGCACCTACTGTGTCCTCATTTCCTGGTCAGGCTCGACTGTCTTGACGTGCTCGTGGCTCTCCAGAGTTGTGATGGCGTCATTGTCATATTGGACTCTGTATGGAACGTGTCAGTGTCAGCGGTCATGGGTACATCGTATAATACTTGAGGGGTCGAGGGGAGCAACATACGCAAAGCCCTTGATGAGGTTGTACTCGTGAGTGATCTTGCCGCCCTGGTCCTTGGCGTGCTGCTTGGCACTGTCGACAACTTCATGTCAGTCCAACTGCTGAACCAAGTGTGTTGATGTATTTTGAGGGGTGTTCCTATTGTAGTACGCACGATTCGACCTGCTCGGGGGACGCATCGTCCTTGCAAGTGACCTGGAGGGGCACAGCTGTCAGCTTCTTGTCTGGGTCCGCAGGTGATGACCGGTATGTTGGCAAGCTCACAATGTAGGAAGGCATGGCTATTTGGTTTCTGCGGTGTGTCTTTTGTGTGTGGTCTTTTCCGAGATGGCGATGGTGATGGAGAAGATGATGATTTCGTGAGGTCGTGGTTGTTTGTGTAGCTTTCAAGTTGTTGATGAAGCTGCGACGGCGGACGCTGGCAGTTATATCCACCAGCCGCAGCAGCTGTCTGGCTGAAGCGTGACCCATTACTCGCCCAACCTACTCGTCAACTCAAAACTGCCTGCGTGCGCGCCTTAGTTGTTCCGCAAACAGCCACGCGCAGGCCTACGTAGCTCGTGCGATCGAAACCCACTTTGCTTGACTCCTGCGACGACGGATACCAATGGATGCCCTCCTTTCCAGCTGCCCGTTCTGGTCTGCGGCTTATGAAAGACGATAAGAATGGCCGTCCTGGGCTACTATAGGGTAAATTCCACCTCGTGTCTCGTGGCTACGGGGAGCCATGACGCAATTTCCCGGCTACGGCCAGGTTTCGAAGCTGTTTGAAAGTGCCGTCAGCGGGTGACGCAGTGTTGGCCGGCAGACATGTGGCAGTCAATGACGTGGTTGCGAGATCTGAGACGACCGATGGTGTTGTACAGTAGTTGATGGTGTTGTCTGGCTAGATCTCGGTACTCAGGTTTCCGCCATCAGCCGTCAAGATTAACATCCTCCTGTTTTTAGGGTGGGAGTAATACGTAAACCAGGGGGTAACACCATACCCTCGGTTGTTTTACAGGTTGACGACCCTGAAATAGGTACCCAGTGGTGAGCGGGGGAGGATGGCCCAACTCTGTTGCTCGATAACCAAAGTATGCCCGAGCACGTATACGAACTTAAAAGCACGAGAAAGACGGGTTTGTGCCAAACATGCAGCGTAGATTGTCTATTAGTCTATCAAGGAACGGTTCCAAATCATCACTTACCTCTATCGTCGAGGTAGGCAGATCCCACCTTCATGGCCGACTGTGCAGGGTAGGCCAAAGCCAAATGATGTGATGCTGAGCCCCTCCTGCTTGTGACGATCCCCCACCTCTAGCTCCCCTCCGTAAAGACCTTCGGTTTTCCACGCTCTGGAATATCTTCGGCCGAGCCGACAGGGAGGGCACGGCACAAACGAGTGACGTCGGTCATGGGCGATGGAAAACATGGCGAGACGCACGCCAGAGTGCCATGTACAATATGACCCCTGTGATCTTGTTAGCCTGGTACCTCTATTACTCAGCGCCCTCAAAATTCATAATATCATCGTATTTTACTTAACGTAGTAATAAAAATACTTAGATATATGAAATAAAGATTAGACTTACTATTTTATATATAAAATAGCTATTATTTCTTTTTTTAAGTACGTAAGTACTAAGAGTACTTATAATTCCCCTAAGATTAGCGTTATGGCATACCGTTTTTATAAGATTACAGGGGTTATATTATAATAAGCTTATCCAGCCCAGCCTTGGCAGCTTGGCTCTTGACTTGGTTGAGGCGGATTTAGGAATATTAGAATCGTAGGGGCATCCTTCGGCCAAAATGCTGCACGGAGAAAACAAAATTATGAGGGGCGTTCTCGTGCCGACTTTATGCAGGTCATCATCTCTCTTACATACCTAGGTATCCATCCATCTGGCCTCAGGATTTATGACAGTACAAAACTGTCGCCGGTGGTTGTTAGTGGCTTTTTGCTTGACAAAAAATGCAAATGCAAAGTCGGACGCCACAGTTGCGGCGGCGGCACGGGTCACCCTTGTTCGTATTCGTATCCGGTACCATCAAAGTTGGATCTTCAGCCGCCGTCCGTCTCAAAGGCTGGGGTTCAGGAGCAAAGACCACATTCGCTCGTTTGTCATCTGAAAAGCGGTCAAGTTCGATTGGCCGTGCAAGCCACCATTGTCCAATCATGACTTGTCCCTGCGTGAAGCTTCTTAGGATGGCGACCCTCCAAGACCCCGAAGCTGCCGGTGATGTTGGGGAGGAGCAAGCCAAGAGCCATCTAAAAGGTGGCCCAAGCCATGGGACCCGTGGAGACGACACTGAAGACGCAAGACTGGCTGACTGATGAATCAGAGGAGAAAAGCATATGCCCTCCTGCCCAATGGAGCTGCTTTCGTTATGGCATCCGGCGCCTGCGTATTCGCAGGTCAGCTATCCGTACACCCAAGTAACGACTGAGGCGAGGAACAATTCCGGTGTTATTCCCAGGCAACCGAATACGTCGTATTCCAGAAAGCTTGGCGCGGCACCGACGATTCCTGCCGTTCCTCTTGGGTGGGGCTCCGCGGATTGGTTCTTGATGGCATGGAGCTTTCTCCCATCCGAGTAACCTAGCTAGGGTAGGTCCCTGCTGTTGAATCTCTGTAATCGGCCTGTGACTGGTGTATGCCCCTGACCTTGTGAGCTCGATACCACAGATGGGCCAATAGGAGAACCGCCTGCTCACTGATGCTTGTCTTTGTGGTGGGTGGGAGTGAACAGAGAGCAACTGTGAATTTCACAGTGTCGATCCCGACTGAGGCTAGCGCGCATCGCCGCCCTTGTCTGGCGGATACTCCGTCGCGACGGGCACGATTCTCCATGACTCCTTGATGGGCATCTACATGAATGAGTCCGATGAGCCCTTGCAGGTCAAGAACGCGAATGGAGAACGCCGGGTTCTCGCACGATTACAACGTGGACTCCGACTCAATCATCCAATGCCCTCTGTCGCAATTTCCGTGTATAAGCTGTTGGCATTCGAGAGCTGCTCGCTGGTCCCTCCCCGCATGATCAGGGATAGGCTGGCTTGGGTTGAGTTGGACCCTTTCGAAGCATCATCTTGAATAAGAGTTCCCGGAAGAGTTGACGACCGTGTATTATTGTGAACTGGTTGACGGATTTGGTTCTGCTGTATTCCAGAGGATCACGGAGTCTCGAACATCAACTCCATGATAGACGACACACGTATAATCAGTTGATTGAACAGTTGCAGAGTCATCCATATCATTCGCTACACATATCCTGCTGCTGAGTTGTCCAAGTGGGCAAGCAGGCTGGACAGGAACCGTTTCAGGCCTTGTCTGGCCGGGGATCCGTATGGGCATTTGGCGGTTGACGTGCTGCATCCGACAGCTGATATCGAGGGCCCCAGATGGTGCCAGTCCCCATGGCGCACATGGGCATGGAGGTCGGATACTGCCGGGGAGTTTGTTGAGTGCCGTGCAGCAAAAGGGCCAAGCAAGCAAAGGACACAGCGCAATTAGTGACCCTCGGCTTGACCACAGATAAACGTACGATCAAGACAAAGCCCAGGGTTTCCAGCGTAGACGAGGATGTTTGTCCCGAGAATAAGGGAAGGGACCCGCTCAGATCTGTAACCAAGCGGATTTAACGGACCAGATGCTTCAAGGCGGTGGGCGCCTGGCGAAGAAGGAGCGGGCAGGTAGGTAGGCAAGCAGGCTACGACAGAGCACGGTATACTAGTTGATGGTGGAGCTGCAGTTGAATTGGCTGGTTTCCATCGCGCACGAGCACTGTAATTGACCCTAGGAGTCCAAGATCAGATTAAACAAACGTTGTACGCATGGCGATGATGGGAACTCAGAGGGACGTAGTCAAATAGCTAAAAGCGGCGGGGAAACGGAAGGCTAATGATGTAAAGATGGTAAAGAGGCTTCCTGCCTTTACTGGGGGACTGCAGCGCAGAGTGGTCTGCTTTTCCAGGTTCCGGAGGCCGACCCAACCGGCGGAGTTTAAACCCTTTCCGGAAGGGCCATGCTTTGACAATCCAATTAAACATTTCTCGCCTAGGCCCTGATAGGTAGCCATGGCGTGAGGATATGAGCTAGATGTTCAACGCTCGCACCCGCCGTTTAAATTCATTCATCAAAAGAGGTCCAGCGAGGAGATTTGACATGGGGAGCTGGCAGCATCGGCCGGCTGTGAGTAATTGAGCATGCCCCTCGCTATCTCGGCGCGGGTAGATCAATGGCACAGAGCAGCTCGGCTCGAATCGACGAGATAGGGGGTCAATGGCACCAATTGCCCTCGTTGATATCATCGGCTGCACCAGCTTCGCGGGATAGCTCCAGCCCTGTGCCAAAACGCGAGCGTGCGTCTGCCGCCAGGGCGAGATGGTGTGTGCCTTTTTCAACCTGCCCACCATCTCAACATCCACCTCGACCTCGCATCGCCATCTCCCACACCCCCTGGCCAACGACGACATGTTGTATCCGCAGACCAGCCATGTCAGCCAGCCATGGACTCATTGCGACAGAATCAAAGGGGAAAGAGGGCTCGATTGATCCAGGGCTCGACTAGACAGATTCACAACAGGCATTGATTGACCCGGCTGGCGCCAAAATGCATCACTTACACTCCCTGCAGCCCGCTCCGGCCGGCGTCATTGTCTCCCCCGAGCCCCGAAATGGCACACCTCGTTGTTGCATCCATTCATTTATTCTCCGCTCTTAGCTGCACAGAGATTCACACCTCGCTCCCGCTGCTTTGTGCTTGTCCACACCCTGGGACCCCGGGCCCTCTTTTTATTATTTTTTCTTCTGCTTCTGTCCTCTGGTCTCCAACGGCCGTCTCAACTCGGTCCCTACACGTCTCGGCGCTTGCGGTCCGCAGTCACCGTCCGCCCAGAAACAGCAGCAATTACTAACCCTCACCTCCCGAAAAGATTCAACCTCCACTGCCTCCTCCTCCTCCTCCTCCACTACTTACTTCTTCCCTCCCCCATCCTCTCTGCTCCTCCCTTCCTCCCCTTACACCTCTTCTCTCTCTAGACCACCCTCCTTCCTTCCCTTCGACCAAAAGGGAGCATCGACTGGTTGCCCGAGAGACTCTCCTATATTCGTCTCTGAGGTTGGTTGGCCTGGCTTGGTTACCATTCCACATCCGAAACCAGTAGCACACTGCACCACTTCGAACTCGTTCGCGACGCGATCACCTACAGTCCTCGACCTAGATTCGACCCTATCAACTCCCCTTTGATCTGGCCCCTCCAGTCGCATCACAACCCCCTAGCCGCGATGGACGCCGTCAACGCTACAGCCGGGGGTTTCACCTCGGTGTTGGCCAACTCCAAGTATGCCAACGTCGGTATCCCTCCTCAGCTCGACTTTGTTGTCGATACCATCTCCAATGCCGGCCTTTGGACCTGGATCTTTACCTTCCTCGCTGTTTGCGTCGTCTATGACCAGAGTGCGTCTCCTGCCCATGCAGGCGTCAAGTATCGCATCGCTAACCAGGGCTCCTGTCCTGCTCTGTAGTCAGCTATATCATGAGAAAGGGTTCAATTGTTGGACCTTCCTGGAAGCTTCCTTTCATCGGTCCCTTCCTTGACTCCATGGATCCCAGATTTGACGGTTACTATGCCAAGTGGGCCAGCGGTCCTCTCAGCTGCGTCTCCATCTTCCACAAGTACGTCTTGGCCACTTGCGCATCCTGTGATGATGCCGATATCAGACTGACATGTTGTGCCCTTTTAGGTTCGTCGTTATTGCTTCTACCCGTGACATGGCCCGCAAGGTCCTCAACTCGCCCTCCTTTGTCAAGCCCACCGTTGTCGATGTCGCCCCTAAGCTCCTTGGTCATGACAACTGGGTCTTCATGGACGGCAAGGCCCACGTTGATTTCCGAAAGGGCTTGAACGGTCTTTTCACCCGCAAGGCTCTCGAGCTCTATCTGCCCGGTCAGGAGGAAGCCTACAACACCTACTTCAAGCACTTCCTCAAGATGACTAGTGATGCCGGCGGCAAGCCCGTCCCCTTTATGCACGAGTTCCGCGAGGTCATGTGCGCCGTTTCTTGCCGCACCTTTGTCGGCCACTATATCTCGGATGAGGCCGTCAAGAAGATCGCTCATGACTACTATCTCATCACCGCCGCTCTCGAGCTCGTCAACCTCCCTGTCATCCTCCCGTTCACCAAGTCTTGGTACGGCAAGAAGGCCGCCGATATGGTCCTCGCTGAATTTTCCAAGTGCGCTGCCAAGAGCAAGGTTCGCATGGCCGCTGGTGGCGAAGTCACCTGCATCATGGACGCCTGGGTTCTGTCCATGATCAACTCGCAGCGCTGGCGCGAGGCTGATGAGAAGGGCGAGGCCGCCGGTGTTGAGAAGCCCACCCCCCTGCTCCGCATGTTCAACGACTACGAGATCGCCCAGACCGTCTTCACCTTCCTCTTTGCTTCTCAGGATGCCACCAGCAGTGCCGCCACTTGGCTGTTCCAGGTCACTGCTCAGCGACCCGACGTACTTGACCGAGTCCGGGAGGAGAACATCAAGGTCCGCAACGGCGACCCCAACGCCGCCATCACAATGGACCAGCTCGAGTCTCTCACCTACACCCGCGCTGTCGTTCGCGAGCTTCTGCGATACCGCCCTCCTGTCATCATGGTCCCTTACGTCACCAAGAAGGCTTTCCCCATCACTGACACCTACACTGTGCCCAAGGGTAAGTTGATTCTTCCCAAATCTGTTGATTTTGTCGCCCATAAGAAGCTGACATAAATTTTTGCAGGTTCCATGTTGATTCCCACCACTTACATGGCTCTCCACGATCCTGATGTGTACGATAACCCCGACTACTTCGACCCCGACCGATACTACAGTGGCGATGCCGAGGAGAAGGGTGCCAAGAACTACTTGGTGTTTGGTACCGGCCCTCATTACTGCATCGGTCAGGTCTATGCACAGCTGAACCTGGCTCTCATGATCGGAAAGGCGTCGGTGATGCTCGACTGGAAGCATCATGCTACCCCCAAGTCCGAGGAGATCAAGGTGTTTGCCACCATCTTCCCCATGGTATGTATCCGATGTCATTTGTAGAAATTGTGCATCTGCTGACCTGGCATAGGATGACTGTCCTCTGACTTTTGAGGAGCGAAAGTGGTAAAAGGTAGACGACGAATGCCGTCGTGCGCCTGCGCGTCTGAAACCCTCTGAGCCGGACACCCGAGAGACTGCCACAACCTGGCGGCAGTAACCTGGCTATCTTGATGGCCTATCTGGAGAGGGCAGACGTGCATGGGTGATGGCCGAGAATGGGTCGTTGAGAAACCACTCGGCCTCAGACGAAAGCTGTCCGGGTTATCAAAAGACCCGCAGCAGCTGTCGCAAGCCTTGAAGAACAAGCTTGACAGCCAGAAACGACATCTCGACAAAAGAGATGAAAAAGACATGATGGATACCAGTTTTAATACCTATTCTGTGTGTATATAGTTGGAGGCCCGAGGGCATTTGGGTTGGGACCGCAAGGTCGTAGAGAGATGATCATCACAGCCAAGACATGGCGTTTGGACAGCGAATTGGACGAAACAAATGATTAAAAAGACTGAGACTTGAGTGACAGAACATTGTGTGACTAGAAGGCAAAGTTGTTTGGGTAGGGTAACAGTATTGGCGCCATGCAGTTGGTGGCTACCTACCTAGGTAGGTAGGTAGGTACGTAAAGCCAATAATCATCCTGGGAAGGTGGTCAGCATGAACGAGGTGCTTGACCTTCAAGGTCACGTTACCAAGCGATGATTCTAACTACCTACGGTATCATAACTATCCTCCCCAAGACTTAATGCTCCCTCCCGCAATATCCTCAAAAGCCGGTTCCTTATTGGGATTTATAGCCAATGCGAGATGGCACGAACTGTACTCAAGTACATACTGTCCTCTTCTCATTGGCTTTTACCCAGCTTCATATATCGAGTAATGAAGCGTTTCAACATTACATCACTCAGGTCGCACTGCCGAAGGCCCAAGCTCCCTTAGGGTAGGTACCTACCTACGTAGTCAAGTCCTTAGGTTAGTCAGAACCCCAGCCAGAGAACGAGCTAGAGGTGTTCCACACTTCAACTCGTCAACCTTCTTGATCGACAACGTCAATTCCCTCTCTGCGCCGAAACTCCAGACCCTCAACCATAACAAATCGATACAGGACTGCGGCTAAACATTTGCCATGGCGTCCCGCCGCACCCTCTTCTCCTCCGCCTTGCGCGCCTCCTCCGCCGCCGTCCATCCCGCACGCCCCATCTTTGCTGTCGCATGCCGAGCGGCGAGGCCGGTAGCGCTCTGTGCTGCCGCAAGTGCACCCCACACATTCAGACCTGTGCGATGGTACTCGGTCTCTAATGAGGACACTGCTCCTGGGAGTCGGATATGGGAGTTTGAGGAGCTGAAGAACGAAGTAAAGAATGGAGATGGCAGCGTCGTCATTGTCGGTACGTTTGCTACGCCACCCATTGAACCTCGGGATGGATTGGCTGATCTGGCGGGTTAGATGTCCGTGAACCTGCAGAACTCCACGAGACGGGCAAGATCCCTGGCGCCATCAACATCCCCATCACGAGTGCCGTGCAGAGCTTCCACATCCCCGACGAAGACTTTGAGGCCATGTACGGCTTCGACCGACCGCCCAAGGACGCCCATCTTCTCTTTTACTGCAAGGCCGGAGTGCGCGCGAGGGCCGCCGCGGGCCTGGCCAAGCACGCTGGCTGGAACAATGTCGGCGAGTATCCCGGCAGCTGGTTGGACTGGCAGGAGCAGAATGGGCCAACCGAATACGTCGGGACGCCCAAAAACCTCAAGAAGCAATCATGGGCGCGGTGAGACGATGCAGAATGTATTAAAGATTGCGGTTGCAATGCCGTCATAAAATGATCGATCCCAGAGGGCCAAGAGGAACGAGTAATTGAAACGTCAAAAAGAAATGTTTGGCCAAAAACGATATGCGCCCTCTATTGTACAAATACAATGCCCCAATCATATTCCGTCCTCCCGGAGACTCGGTTCTGGTCCATCCGTGCCTATCAGTCCAAAGAGTACACATTCTCTTACAGGTGTCATGCAAACCCCTATATCCCATCTTCGCATCCTCCACCTTCACATTTCTTGGACCTTCATACTTTTAAAACATGCGGTCCCCCTTCTTGGAGTCGTCGTCCGGTTTGCTGGCAACAGGGCTGCCATGCGCAAAGAAGAGGATCTTGATGGCAAGGGCTAGGCCGGCGTGCAATACAACGACGACGACGAGAAGGATCTTGCTGACCTGGCGATCGGTCGCGCTGAGAACGGGATACAAGTTGCGCAGCAGGAAAACGACCGACATGCCGAAGCCGACGGCGACAAAGACCCAGTTGAGGATGGAGATGGGGGACGAGCTGATGAGGGCGACGGGGATCCAGATGAGGTTGGAGTAGCCGTAGAGGGCCCAGCACTCGAGGAGGTTGGCCGACTCGCTGCCAAAGTAGCGGAGGGCCAGGAAGAGGCCCACGGGGATGAAGAGGGTGTAGCCGTAGATGAGGCCGGCGGCGCCTAAGCATGATGGTCAGCATCTACACACACACAAGTGTCCTCGGCAAGAAAAGCATACCGCTAAGCAGCTTAAAGTCGTAGAGGAACGGGCCCTTTCCGGTGTCGGACATGTACTGGCTGATTGTTCCGCCCAGGAATAGAATCAGGACCACCGTCGTGGCAATCCAGAACGGCCCGTACAAGTCGGGGTTGCCCTCGAGCACGTCGAGGAAGTTGGCTCGGGGGAACAGCGCCGCCCAGCATCGCGACAGCACGGCTGATGTGTCGACATCGAAGAACTGGGCGTAGAAGTTCAAGGACCAGAGGAAGCGCTTGGAGGAGCCCGAGCCCGAGGCTGTAGCTGGCGCGGGAAGGCCGCTTCCCCCGGAGGGAGGCTTGCGCGTGCTGGGGTTTGAGTCGTTGAAGTTGGAGGTGTGGAATTCGAGATCTTCTTGGAGGTCGGTGTGGCCGAGGTCGCCCTAGAGGAGAGAAGAGGAGAGTTAGTTTGGACAAGGCAAGGGCCAGACAAGAGCTGTGGATCGAGGTGGTGATGCTTGCAGCTTGGTGTAGCTGGAGGGACATGACATGGGGGAAGACATACCTCATCATCCACGTCGACAACGGCGTCGTAACCGGAGCCAGACATTGTAAGCTCAGTTTCCCTTTATCTAGGCAACTCGGAGAATATGCGCGAGCTGGAACGAAAGCTTCAACAAGCCTTGTGCTGGAAACACGAGGTTGAGCAAGTCGATATATTACAAGGGAGAGATGCTGCTAACCAGTCGCTGTCAGCTTCTAATTGGGACAGTTTGGCAGTTGTCGTAATTCAGGAGCGCGCAGCGTGTCGAGAGGGCCGGGGTTTATCCGGCGCCTTGCGACGACGCCGCCGCCGCCGCCGCCGCCGCCGCCGACTCCGACTTTCATGATTATCAGTGGATCCAGGAGCCTGTCTAACGAATTGATGAAACGCCATCAAGGGAGGAAAACACAAGATTGTGAGATTGTGTTTTAGGCGTGCTATGCCAGGATATCCAATATCGAGAGTTGCGGCATTGCACAGAGATTTTCCGCGCTGATTCATAACTCTCTTCTGCTACGTCAAAGGTTCAAAGACCCATGATGATGTAGCCCTGTCCGCACCACTTCGCCGACGCCTCGACACACTCGGCATTCACAATCAATTCTCACACCAAACCAAATCATGGCAGCAATTTCGAAGCGTGAATGCATTTATTGCTTTTTGATGGGGGGCCTGGCCTGGATGCCTTGGGGCATGTCTTCATGGGCATCATCTAGAATGTATTGCCTGAGCTGCACATGCTAATGTAAAAAAACAACCAGCCTCGTGAACAAAAGAAAGCTCCTCTGTCCCTGCCATCGACCCCGAATGCCAAAACCCAGACGCCACATCCATGGAGTAATCGTTTACTTGAGCTTCTTCTTGGGTCGGAGCTGGTTGGTGTGTCCGCACTTTCGCTTGCGGCAGTTGGTGGCACGCGGGGGGAGACGGGCCTGATGGGAATCGGTCAGCTGCTGTCCCCTCGAAAGGGCGAGAGCGGGAGATTCTCAACGTACGTAGCACTTGCGGCAGATCATCTTGTCGCAATTGAACTTGGAGGCAAGAGCCTTGAGCGAGGGCTCAATGATACCACCACGGAGACGGAGGACCAGGTGCAGGGTGGACTCCTGTATATCGTGTAAGCGTTTGCCCTTGCCTTCTCCCTTCAAAAAATCCCGCGATCTCGGTTGCATCGACCGAGCCGCCTGTTCCCACGCACCTTCTGGATGTTGTAGTCGGAGAGGGTTCGGCCATCCTCGAGCTGCTTGCCGGCGAAGATCAGTCGCTGCTGATCCGGGGGAATGCCCTCCTTGTCCTGGATCTTGCACTTGACATTGTCGATGGTGTCCGAGGACTCGACCTCAAGGGTGATGGTCTTGCCCGTCAGGGTCTTCACGAAACTGGTTTGTCATGTCAGTATGTACCGAGGTGATGATTTCGTGCGATTTTCGGTATCGGCGGGATCGAGCTTACATCTGCACTGCATGGAAGTCAGTATTTGCATCCTCTCAAGCTAATTTTCCGCCGTCGCGGAGGGGGCTACTCACTCTTGACTGATTTTTGTGACGCTGACGATGTGAAGATTGAGAAGCCGAGTCTCGCGCAATAATGTTGGTGGGGCGCAAATCGATGTTCGAATTACCTTAGGGCTAGGCATGGGCTGGGTCACGTGCTGAGTTTTGCCCACCGCACGAAATGGAGCCAGCCAACGTTGACACCTGCCGGCCATTTTGTGGGGCAGTGGTTCGAAGCCGAATACGGAAATTTGACTTAGACGCCTGTGAATCTATCATGACGACTAGCTCATGGTGGGTTTTATTATCTTCCCTGCGGATGAGAGCTCCCGAGTACGCCTTATGTATTGACGGCAAAATGGTTGCATCCGTCGTGCATACCCTTAGACGGAGCCATGCTGCTAGGCCATTTCGCCCTCCTCTCTTTGCTGGTCCATTTGCCAAGCCAGTATCCTTTGCTCCAACATGTAAACCGCTTGTACCACCTCGTCAAGAGACAAACCCCCGACATGACCTTGTTATTTAGTAAGCTTGCTTTCTTCTTGAGTCATGGGGGACGACTTACCAGCGGCTCTGTACAATGCCTGTGCTGTATCTGTAAGATCCTCGACTGAACGGAAGGCTTCGTAGGTGGGATCTGACGGGGTCTCATCTTCCGAATCCGAGCCAGCTTCCCCGACAACTTTGACGGCTTGAACAAGGACGTTCCGTATGCGAAGATTGGTGTCTTGTTCTGTCTCATCCTTTGGAGGGGCCTCTTCGGGCGGAGCCTCCTCTGATGGGAAGAATCTCGCAATTGCTTGGTCATCTGCACTCTCTTAGCTTTTCGTACTTGTCCTGGTCAACTGGCTATGCTCACTTTTTCTGTCAATCAAGCTTGCCACGTGTGCAAAGTACTTGTCAAGTTCCTCCGTCGTCATGGAGGTGACCTGGTCTACGGTCACGTTGTCGAACCGAGGTTCCTTGCTCGATGCCCGTGAGGTATCTATTAATGGGTTGATGCCCTTCTGCCATTCTTTCCACCTGAACTTGACATTGCGCTCGACGTTAGTTACCTGAAGTAGAGGATGGTGGCTGCTAAGCGGAAAGCACAGTTTGGCCGCAACAATGATGGCGCAAAGTATCAAGACCTCGGGATAGTCGAGCAGAAATCTTCGAGGTTTGTTAAGAGGAAGCTGGAATGTAAACCTCATTACTGATAGTATGCTTCTAGCTGTGATGAGGGTTTCAACTAGGGGCTATTAGTAGAGGGAACCGTAGTTGAGGCGGGAAACCAACCGGGCAAAGCCAGTTGCCTCACGAAGTGGACAAGTGCCGGTATGTCGTTGACGACCGGAAACACCATTCCATAGTTGTGGTGATAAGAAAGAGCCATGTCCATCACGGCGCCATGGAGGTCGGTACCTTTGAGAGATGAGCGAAGTGGTAGCTTTAGTGCCCTAGTATTTGCAGAGGGTAATCGGTCCTGCATCTCTTGTGGTAGATCGTAGTACTGAGAGCCTCGATTAACACTGAACAGCTCCAAGCATCATGTACACAATGACCTACCACTTTCTTGTAGGGCATGTGTCCATTGTTGGCCCAGAGGTATAGTTCGCCAACTGCGGTGGGTATCCTGAGCAGCAGACATCCCAGGTAGCACAGAGCAAGAGTGTCAAGCATCCTGGGCATGGGCCAATCCGGTCCCCTCCCTGGATCCCAGCTCCGGGCTCTTGTGGTCTGAGGCTCGGACGCATCCTTCTTCTCATCGGTTGTCGGCTGCGAGCTGAAAATCTCCAGACCTTCCTCGGCCGGTGGAGCTTCGTCATCGACGAGCGAGCTGGAACCGCGGGTGCGCAGATCCCACAGGTCACGCACCACAGTCTCAAGCTCCTCGCGATGGCCCCTTTCCCGTATGAGCCATAGAACCTGAGACCTCAAGACCAGCTGAAGGCATTCGAGGTAGAGGTTCTTTCCTGCTTGGCCAGTGAGATGACGCAGCTCCTTTTCCTTGGTCTCCTTCTCCCGCCTGGCGACATTTCCGAGCTTCCCAGCATCCTCCTCATCGCCGACGTCAAATTGAACGAAGCCCTATAACCCGTGTCAGTTGAACATATTCTACTAGGGGAACATTCTTCAGGGCCGTACTTCAACCTGGTGCCCGTTGGAGCAGAACCGCAGGCCGTTCTCCAGGTACCATCTGCGGGCGCCGCAATCTGGGCATCTCTCGCCACGAGGAAATTTGCGAAGCTCTCGCCGCTCATCCATGGCTCTTCAAGGGTGTGACATTGCAGATATATGTTTTTTCTGGTGGCAGGACGTGATGTGTCGAGTACACCCAGTCAATTGAACGGTGACCTCGGTGTGTTAATGAGAAAAATGCGTCTTGGCCCAAGCCAGACCCAATCCGAGCAGACTCAGTGTCAGTCTCACAAGTTTGCGCTCGTCACTTTGTGCTTGCATGAGCCTGAAATGATGCGACAGATGAAGAAAAGACAATTTCTCCTCTACAGATAGCACACCTATTTTTGCCCTGTATTTAAGTAGTTGCAACCATATAAATGTCATTGTCACTGCTTGACCTGGCATTATCCATTACCCTGACTTACAACGATCGCTTAACCCAAGTGAACCGACAGAGGAACCACTCTCTGCCACCATCAATATCCGCCTGGAATCACCATTGTCTCGCGTCCTGAAGCATCACATGTCACTCGCAATAGTCGGAAATTTAATTCTGCCAAAGGTTTTTGTCGCCTTCTATCGGACAGATGTTGTCAACTCCAAAGCTCTCCCATTTTTTCTCTCATAAAGTTGCCGCTACGAATATCGTCATGACATGACCGCATGAGCAGCGTGTGAGCTAGGAACAAAGGAAAATTTTTTGAGCCCGAGGCTCGAGTGCTAGGATTGCCGTATATCATAACCAGCAGACAATCCTGTCCAGATAGAGTCCTTCTGCGCAACGCCCAACCCATGGCCCATGGATATTGATGCGCCAAATAAATTTCATCAAAAAAAGGGGGATCCCTCAGTCTAGCTCATCTTTCGATGATATCCCTGAGGGGCCAGGGGCCACTTCAAGCCGGGTGCGGATTAAAGGTTAGGCGATTTAGTTCTGGCCGGGAGCCTCCTTGGCCTCAACGGCGGCCTCCTCACCCATGGAAGTGAGAATGACGACGTCTGAAGAGGGATCCAGTGTTAGCGTCTCTCAAATTTGACACACACACGCACAGAAAAAGGGCCAATAAACTGAGGTCTACTCACTGGTGTCCTTCTCATCAACTCGGAAGAGCTTGTTGATCTTGTCGCCAATTTCACCGTCGGGCATCTTGACGTCGTCCTTGGTGTCGCCATCATCGTTCATGAGGGAGAGGAAACCATCGTCGGAGATGTCGAGCTGCCGCACATGTTAGTTGGGCGAAAATGGACGAGGGGACGTAAGCTCCCCTTGGAGGCTTGGAGGGGAGAGGAGGGGTTGTTCCCTGTGGAGCGGGGCAAGGGTTCACGCACCAGCTGGTACTCGCGGCGGGAGACGTTGGGGACGTCCATGTTGTGGGTGGAAGGGCAAAGATCCTCGTACTTCTTGCCGGTGAAGATGTCGAGAGCGACGAGATGGACCTTGGCGTGTCCGTGCTTTCCGGTCTTGGAGGTCGACATGTCGACAATCTTGCAAGGGCGGTTCTTGATCACGACAAACCCGTTCTTTCGCAGAGCAGAGCACTGCATGGGGTAGGTGAGCGAGGCACCGGCATCGGCCGACTCGAAGGTAACATCATGCTGTAGAAGTGGGAAAAAACCACAGTAATTAGCAAAATTCTCGATTTATGGTGACGATGACAGCAGAGATGAGATGGCGCGTGCCGGCGACGGCCCGTCGATGGCTGATGAAGCTCTCGAATTCTAGAGAGAGCAGCATCTGTACCGTGGGGCACGAGTCACAATGCGGGGTGGGCATCTCCCGGCGAAAATGGGCGCAAGGGCAGAATTTCGAAGGCGCGTGCGCCTGGGCTGAGGGGGCAGCAGAAGAACTCACGTCGTCAGCCATTGTGATGGTATTTGACAGGAAATCGAGGCCTTGAAGAGAAAGGAGTAAGGGAGAAGGGAGGGAGAGATTGGATGCACCGAAAAAAAGGCTGGGAGAGGTGCTTGAGAGTGGGATGGAGGAGAGGAGAAGGAAGAGGAAAGGGCCAAACTCGGGAAAAGAGAGATGGAGGGGGCAAGAAAAGGTGCGAGGCCCTCGACGGAATTTTTTTCTCGGCACTGTGATTGGGCGTGGATGGCACGGCAGTGGGACTCTAGGTCTTTTTCTCTTTTTTCTAGGCGGACTCGACCGATGGATTTTTGATTAGGTAGGTAGGTACCTACCT
>JAADYS010000350.1:0-32198 GCA_012931995.1 Fusarium albosuccineum | reverse complement strand
CTCCCCGAGTGTCCTTGTAACCGGCGATCATCGACTGTCCCTGCGTCCGTCGAATCAGAGCCGTGACTCTTCCACCTCTTCCGCCTTGTTCGGTGACGACACACGCAGCCTCACGACGCCTGCGACTTGCTCTTGACTGCTCATACGTCGTACGGGAACGCCTCTTTGCGTACCATATTTAGGGACTCGATTGGGCCTCATCCGAGCACACCCCCAACCAGAATACGAGCTCGACCGACCAATTTCGGTCCCCTCCCGGCCAAGCCTTTGCTCACATATTCACGGCTGCACACAGCCCTCTGGCCTCGTTCGCGCCCAACGCCCATAGATCACCGCAGCCGCCCGGACTGGGTTGTTCTCAATCTTACATCTCACCTACATTGCACGCGCCAGCGCCAGCTTCAACGACGATCCAGGGGAAATCCTGCGCGCATTTCTACGCCACCGTGGGGGTTTGTTGTCCTTGTGAACAGCGCACATCGCGACTCCAATTCGACGACGGTCCTGTCCCTGCTTGGCTGTACCACGGAGGCTTGAATAAGTGTGGTTCCGCAGTGGTATTTGGAAGGGGGACAAGAGAGAAAGGGAGAGAGAGCGCAAGACAAACAGAAAAAGGTTTCTGGGGATTCGGAGCCTGCATATCCGGGCCGCTTTCTTGTGCGCCGATCCAAGGAAGCCCCAGGCCCGACTAGCTGAGAGGAGGATATTCCAGCCGTCGCAGGACCTTGCGTCGGTGCCAGGCCTTGTATATAAACCTAAGACACCATGCCGCACGAGATGGAGGAGAACGGTGCTGAGGTCTCAGATGTCATGTCTGAGAACGAGGACGAGACGGAGACTTTTCTCAAGGACGACGAGAAAATGACCGAGCAGAGCACCACCGACAGCACCACCGAGGTCAAGAAGAAGTACGACCCCAAGGACCCCCTGCGCCCCAGAAGGAAAAAGGCGCGGCGGGCGTGCTTTGCGTGTCAAAGGGCTCATCTGACTTGTGGTAAGTCCTCTTGCGACCATGATGCTGGCATCATGCCTTCGTATGGTCGTTTATCATGATGCGGGCTCTCTTTTCTTCCCCCTGTGAAGTATGGCCCTTGGCACATCAGTTATGAGCGTTCCGGCTGCTCCTCTGCTTGCTCACCCTTTTGTCTTCTCACTATCAACTGAGAGGCAGGGTTACGGTTGAGAGCGTCATGCTTAACACCCAAGGAGAAGGTTTCAGACTGACATCTTCCCCTAGGAGATGAAAGACCATGCCAGAGGTGCATTAAGCGCGGCCTCGCCGACGCATGCCAGGATGGCGTCCGCAAGAAGGCTAAATACCTTCATGATGCTCCTCCGGAGGCCCTTCGACCTGTTCTCGGCCCCAATTACAACCCCAATCCCACACCGTCACGAACCAACGGCCACCGTCAAAATTCGAGTCAGTCGGATAACTTGTCTACTACGGGCAGCAACTTCTTCTCTCAGGGGAGCACTGCGTCCTTACCAGTCTATTCGGCTGGCGCCCAGACTCCCGTCAGCATCGACGGCCTGCACTACAACCCTCAAACGTCTCCGACGTCCTTTCAGGCCCCGATCAACAATACCCACCCGCAGATGAATAACATGATACCCCCTGCAGGTAACATGGACTTCAATGCCCTGTTTGACCCCAGTAACCCTGCCCTGTACAACTTCGATCTTGAAGGTCTCAACTTTGGTAGTCAGTATGCCGGTTGGGAGTTTGGTATCCTCAACAAGATGGCACTTGGCGCTGAGACGCCTCCCCGGGAGAATTCCATGTCACAAACTCCCACAACAGAAGCCAACTATGTTGCTCTGTTTGGAAACGGCAATGCTTCCGGCTATGATCATCCCATGTTGGGGGCCGACTTCTCGGGTATGGACCAAAACAACCAATCTCTATATGCCCAGGGAAACCTCCAGCACGGACTACCCCATGCTTATGCCATTGCGGCTGGGCCTACGAGCCTTGCCAGCCCAAGTACGGACACGACAGCAAGCCCGCATTCAGTTGCGGGTATGGACGGTTCACCAAACCATAACTTTGCTGGTATTCCAACCGTCCCAGCAGCGTCGCGACGCGGGCCGAAGCACCCCAAGGCTGGTCCCAAATCGATCCTCGGCAAAAGACAGCGAGACGCAGCCGCGATTTACGAGAGCGTCAAGGAGCCGTATCCTTACACGACCGGATTCCACAACATGGTGGCCGTCTTGCGAAATCGCCTGCCCAGCAACAAGCTGCTGAGAATCGCCAAAGCCCTCGGCGAGATCCGACCGTCGTTTATCTCGTGCACCAAGGACTTGACCCGACAAGACCTCGTATTCATGGAAAAGTGCTTCCAGCGAACACTGGTCGAGTACGACGATTTTCTCCAGCACTGCTGTGCACCGACCATCGTCTGTCGAAGATCTGGCGAAGTTGCTGCCGTTAATAAGGAATTCACAGCGCTGACTGGATGGACGAAGGACGTCCTGCTAGGAAAGGAGCCCAATCTAAACATCAATGTTTACGGCCGGTCGACTAATGGATCGAATACGCCGGATACGAATACCCAGGGCGAAATGACCCCGCGGCCTCAGAAGGCGACGCTCGACACCGGCAATGGTCGGCCTCAGCCCGTGTTCCTGGGTGAACTGCTGGATGATGACAGCGTTGTGGAGTTCTATCAGGACTATTCACAATTGGCATTCGAAGACAGCCGAGGTAAAGTGCAACGGAGTTGCCGACTCAACAAGTATCGAACACCGCAGAGCCTAGACACGAAACCAGAGCTGGGTGCTCAGAAAGATACGCAGCCAGGCATTCTGAGCAGTCGAGTTACTCGGATCGATGGCGAGCACGGTATCTCGAGGATTGAAAAGGATGGCAAGGTGGAATGCACTTACTGCTGGACCATCAAGCGGGACGTGTTTGACATTCCCATGATGATTATCATGAACGTGAGTGGCCTCAGCTTGAACGATGTTCGAGGATCGCTGGCTAACGAGTATGCAGTTTTTGCCACGCTATTTACCAGACCAAGGACCCCAGCAGCTCGCAGTTTAGCGAAGCAGGCTGCTGGCGGACCTTGTTGATACGTTCATTCTCCCTTTACTTTGTGCACGACGGGATGTTCTTTTCAATGAGAATAAGCACTCTTCTTTGGCCTTGAGGGAGGGGCCTCGCAGAACTGAAGAGACCAGAGCATATGCCCCTAGATGGGAGACTAGTCATGATGCAGTTTCATGTACATGGTTTAATGCCGGTGTTCTTGGGTGGCGGTGGAGGGATGGAAGGTTTTTGCACGATACCCGCGTAGTGATTAGGAGACACGAAATAAGAAACAAACGTGGTGTTGCAAGACTTGTTGTCTTCTATGATCCATTTATCCAAAACTCCTGTGCATCTTTTTGCCTCATCCATTGAACCGTATCATATCCTGTCTATCTAGCTTCCTTTTCTTTTCCTTCTTTTCACATTCAGGCCTCCCGAACTAGCCACTGGGCGTCCAGCTTGCCACTAACATCGGCACCCCCGATGACACGCCCGTTGGCGGGTGCCCAGGCCTCCCTAGCAAGACTGTTCTTTGCGACTTCGCAGTCAAAGTTGATGTCTTGGATGAGAGCATCAAGGCTCTTGTAGTCTTTCTCCTCGCGGATGAAGCCGAGAATGAGAAGGCGCATGGGCACGTCGTAAAAGTCGGCGGTGAACTTGTGGAGGACGTGGACCTCTGCACTACGGACAGTGTTCTTGTAAAAGGGATTGTAGCCGATGGACATGACCATGGGGAAGATTATGAAGGGGGGGTTGCTCTGGGGGGCCGAGGCGAGGAGAGCGGCTTCATTGTTGCTGGGCTTGTCGTTGGTTGACGAGCTAGAGGGGGAGTCTGGGTGAGTGTCGGGCAGAGCGAGGGACGCGTAGCCAAAGTAAACACCCGAGGGCATGTCGGAGATCCAGGGGGTGAGGGAGGCGTCCACGGGGAGGTTGGCGGTTGGGATGCCGAGCTGAGAGGTTGTGAATATCTTGGCATTCGCATATATTCAGGAACGAGTCAACCGAGGACGTACCTCTTTGGAGCCGCGGCCGAAGCCAGAGATGACGCTGCCCTCCATGTGAAGCGGGTAGGGTGCCTCGGGCCCGGCGTCGGAGCCGACGATGGAGGGACGAGAGGACATGATTATTGGGTTTGCTTGATCCAAGGGCGTATAATGAGAGAGTTGTACAGCCTGCGGTGGTGTTGGTCACAACGGTTGAGTTGGGCTCTCACGTGAGGCCGACCCGAGTACAAAAACTGGGAAGCATGTGAGTTTTCTCTCTTGCGACTGGTCGTGAACCTGCATAGTCTTACCAGGACTGAGCTTGTGTCAGAAATCGCGGGTGAAAGGTGAGTGAGTGAGTGAGAACTTGGTAGAAGGCGACGGTCGTTATCGGAGCAGAGGAGGGGAGGGATGATGAGATGAGCGAGGTGGGATGGTGGGGCACGGCGCGGGGCAGAAGAAAAAGGTCCAGGTGCCTGGGACGCCGAGGTGCGATAGGGACTCGGAGAGTTGTTGCCGTTGCTTACTCTGGAACTATGCAGCTTACTGTATAAACTGGCTAGTTTAGATCTTCTAACGAGGTAGAGGATATGCTGGATAGTTACAAGTCCACACCGGGGAGCGAGATATATACGTTTCTTGACCTGTGGAGCAGCAAGCCTCAATTGCTTTGTAAGAATTCAGATACGAGTCTTCGACAGAGGACGGCACGGTTCTAAGAAGCTGACTCGACTAGGGATGCAACAAGTCATAATGTCTCAGTTACTACATGCTCAGTCAGGTATGTCGGCATATGCATTGAAGCTAGAGACGAGCAATTCATACATATTCCTTGTATCGACTCTCTGGTTTACTATTACTTCAAGTCTTAGCCCACCAGCCCCCTCTACAATTCGCGAATCCTAGCCTCTCTTGCGCAATTCTTGCGATAACAGCCTCCCCAGAACGAGTGACATTCGCCTCTCCTGATGCGATTGGAGACCGAGATGATGAGTACATCATAAATTACTTCTGCGCATTTGCAGCACAGCATACAGGTGAATCCTTCGTGTGAGGTTTGGACAACATAGAGCAGCATGCTATAAGAGGATGCTGCGGTGGTGAATATCACAGTCCGCAAGGACCAAGACATTGTGCCACGGAATTAGGCCAAATGGGAACTGAACTTAATGAGAGAACGACTGCAACAGGCGTGATTTTCAGCACGTCGCATGATACAGGGCTCACAGTGCCTCTGCCTTTGTCGCATCAGCCGTCGCCTCACCAGGCCACTCTGTCTTGCCCAGCTTGACAATCTCAGGCCCCTCGACAACCCAGTACTTGCTGGGAGCCTTGCCCTCATCGGCCAGCTGCGTCGCCCTCACGGCCGCCCTTGCAATCACGTCGGCGTCGTGCCCCATGGTATCCCGGATTGCAGCGCTGAGATAACCGACGCCGCGAATGACTCCCCGGGCAAGGCCCTCGGCCAAGCGGCTGTCTTCCCTCTGTCCAAAGATGACGCCCGGCTTGAGAATCACGGCCTGCTCAAAGTCCTGCTCCTTGATGGCGTCCTCGACGCCGTTCTTCATCTTGCCGTACGGAGACATGTTGGTGGGGAACCCTCGCGTACCGCCGCTCGAGATGAAGACAAAGGTGCGCGTCCCGGCCGCCTTTGCTGCCTTTACTAGCTCGACGTTGAGGTCGTGGTCAATCTTCCACTGGTTGGCGAGACCGCCAGCGGCAGCGCGGGTGGTGCCGAGGGCCGAGAAGACGACGGCCGGGGTGGGCGTGATGGCTGATAGGATGCTTGCCCATTTGGTCGTGTCGGTGTCGATGATGGCGTTGAGGTGAGGGGATGTGCTCTTCGGGGCACGCCGAGTGATGGTGTGAACGGGTTTGTGGGTTTCGACGGCGAGGAGAGTGGACAGGATGTTGGAGCCGACGAGGCCGGTAGAGCCGATGATGGCGGCGGAGGGAGTTGTCATGACGTATCGTTGTGTCGATTGGGGAAGAAATGTGATTGAACCGGGCCTGAAGGTGAAGTTGGTTGTTTAGGAAAAGGTCAATCGCTTGCAAAGTCTTGGTCTGGGGTATCAAATTTAAGAGTGACAGGTGGGGGGTATCAAGTTTGGAATTGCGAGTGACAGAGACAAGACGGAAAATGGAGAGGGATCCTGGTTTATATGGACCAGCGAGAATAGACCTAAAACAGCAGAGAAGTAAAAAGACACTGCCAGTCTAGCGGAGCGGACTTTTGGAGTGGTGACGTTATGAGACAAGGTCCCAGCCAGCTGCGTTGGCATGTGACATGGCCGTTATAAGACGGTAAACTTGTACATCCACGCGGTGGAATTGAGTTCAGTGGGTTAATGTGTCTTGAGACATGCCGGATGCCATGATGGAGTCGTCGTCTGCCAACTGCTGTGCGTGTAAGTGAAGCTGTCAGCATTCAATCTGTATCTATTAGCTGGGGCTGGGTAGGTACCAGGCACTGTAGCCCAGCGGGGATGGCGCCAAGATGGAGGCAGCAGAGCAGAGCAGGGGTCCAAGCTCAAGCTTCCCAGGTCCCGTCCCCACTCGACTCCCACCCTTGGGTTCCTTTTGACTTGCGACATCATCTCTGCCTGCAGCTCTCACTCCCTGTCCACCACGACATCCTGTCGCCTGCGTGCGCCCATCTTATACAGCCTACGACTCTTGTCTTGTCTCTCCCCAAACTCTGCATTTTACACAATATTTTACAGCACCTGCGTGACTCAATAGCTCACAATGGCTACCCAATACGAAGGTAGCCCTTATTACTTACCCCTCCCCCTCATCACAACCTCCCAAGAATCCCTTGCTAACATGTCTTGCCTCGCCCAGTCGAGCACAATGTCAAGTTCACCGAGCCCAGACGCACCGGCCGCCGCGTCGACATGGCCTCGTTCTTCTCTCTCCTCAACCAGCTCGCCGAGCCCTCTGGCGACCAGACACCGCAGCACAATCCCCATGCGACGCCCACCCCCGTCGACACGGCCGCGCTCTTCCGCCTCCTCCAGGACCAGCTGCAGACCCTGCAGACAACCGCTCCCACTGCCGACAATCGCGAGTTCCTCGAGAACCTCATCAACTCGCTCGAGCAGGACATCCACGATCCGCCCACCCGGCTGCGCGGCGTCACACAGGAGTTTCTCGACACCCTCGACCGTGTGAACCGCAAGACGCTCAGCAAAGACGACGACTGCGCCATCTGCAAGATCCCCTACCTCGAGGATGAGTGGTGCCTTGTCGTCGAGCTGCCTTGTAAGGGCCGCCACCGCTTCGATCTCGAGTGTGTTGGTCCGTGGCTGCGCAGCAAGGGGTCCTGTCCCATGTGCCGTGAGGAGATGGGCAAGAAGAAGGAGATCCCCATCGTCGAGGACAGCGACGAAGAGGATGGCGACATGATGTACGCCTAAAGAGCGCTGCGCAAGCAAGCAAACATATGCATCATCTGGCGTCTGGGAGTTTGATGAGCCATGGTGGGTTTGGCATTTACACAAAGAGATGATGACCATGATTTTCCCCTTTATCGCCTTTTCCATTCCCAGAACTACCTGGTGTTGTGATACAAGGCATGCTCCATTCCGCAGCTGTCTCGGCTTTGTCCAAATCCTCCATCTTCACGCCCCGACAACGACAGAAGCCTGTGCTCGATCTGCCTCTCATTTGCCTATCTAAACTCTAGCTCTGTATATCCGATTCATAAAAGCATTCGATCAGTCAACTCATAAGGGCCTCGTGTATCGGCCAAACATGCGCGCCCTTTATCCTCGTCCCATGCACACACCCTGACGCCAAAAATCATACCACACCAGATCCCACATTTGCAACGGTATATCCTCCAATATATATACGAACACACACAAAGCCTGTTTCTCACATCGCCCCCCCCTAGTAATACTCTGGCAGTCCCTTCTCCTCAAAGTCAGGAACGTCCGTGTCGCAGTTGAATTCGCGGTCCCATGGCTTCTCCGGCAGAACGCCCGCTTTCAGTCCGGCCTCGTAGCTCCACTGGTAGTTGTCCTCGGTCTTCCAGGTCCAGTAGAACCAGCCCCAGCCCTTCTCGAAGCTGTGCATCTGCGCCTCGGCAAACATCTTGAGGAACTGCTTGTACTCGTCGCTCCAGTCGCCAGGATCAGCGTTGGCCTTGTCACACGAGCACTTGGAGTCCTTGGTTGGACATCGAGGCGTCAGAATGGACGTGCTCTTGTTGCCCGTGTCGTAAGTGCCCTCCCATCGACTGCCCCAGCCTACTCCGGTGAGGTACTTGGCGCAATCCGTGTCCGCTTGCGACCATTCGGCAAAGATGGTTGGGCCGTAGCCTTTGGTGGGGTCCATGCTCAGCTCGGCCTGCTCAGTCCATCCCTCGCAGGCGTACTCGACCTTCTGTTGGTGCGTAAAGTCGATCTGGTTCTCATTGAAGATGACGTACTGATGGACGTCCAAGATCATATCATCGTAGCCCGTCATCAAGCCTTGCCAGTTGTCGAGTCCCATAAATCCGTCACCAAACACGACCAGGGCTTTGACGCCGTTCTTGCGGATAATCTTGTACGCATCTTCCGTCCATGTGATCACGTCGCTCGTCTTCAGGAAGGTCATTCGAGGCTCGTTAGCGACTCCATAGTGCGAAATGATGTTCTTGTAGCGGTCCTGCGCGAAGAACTTGGACAACCGGTCGTGGATCTCGAGGGCTCGCTTCGCGTTCTCGGCTCCATCGTCCCCATTCAGCCAGCCGATGGATCCCCATCTACCACTGTGGTTCCAGCCGTTCTGACTGCCAGGGATACCGTGCAAGTCGAGGTTGACCCGCAGTCCATACTTGCGACACCACTCGATGGCACGCAACAGATACCGCCATGAGGTGCGGAACACGTAGGGATCTCCGTCATAGACCTGAACGGCCCAGTAGTTGAAACCAATTCGGACGTGGTCGAGTCCTGCCGCTTGAATGTCCTTGAATGTTTGCTCCGTCACGAAAGATGCGTAGTGCTCCTCCAATGTCTTTCCTGCATCCGAGCCCAGCTTTTCTGATAATGTCCATTCATCAACAATGCCTTCGCCAGAGTCGTAGTTGAATAGAGATGGTGTGATAAACGGTTCCAAGTAAAGCCACCCTCCGATACACACTCCTCGGGCAGGCTTATCAGCATAAGAACCCCATGCTTTGTTGAGCGGTGGCACTTTGTCGTTGGCTCGGGCCGAGTCGTCCCAGTCGTCGTAGAGCCCCATGAGAGGCAAGTCTCCAACCATCTCATCCGTAAAAGTGACATTGAAGTCGGTTGTTGTTTGCCACGTCCACGGGTCGAGGTATGTGTTCTTCCACTTGTCGGGTATATCCTTGCGGTCCATTCCATCTAGGCCCGAGGTATCGCTATCTGACTCTCCCGAGTCACCATCGTCGTCTCCTCCCTTGTTCTTGTTCTTGTTGCTGACAACTACTGCCACCACGATGATGATGATCAGGATGACAACGCTGACGCCAAGGGCAATCCCTGATGTTCATGTTAGCAGAGCGCTTGGCCAACCAAGCAATTGCCACTCACAAAGCTTCTTCTTGCTCTTCTTGGGCTTTTGTCTATGGTAAAAATCCTTCTCTTCCATACTGTCGATGCTTCCCCAGCCACCTCTCAATTCAGTTTTTGCCCTCCCCTCCTCCATAATCGCTCCGCTGACCACCCTTCGCTTCTTCTCTTTTCGATGCGCCCGTGGCTTGTCGGGATCTCGGTCTCTTCCTCGTTGTTCATCGCGAATGGCTCGTTCTGGTCTTCGCGACCCATCTCGTGTGCCCCGACTGGCCCTTTCGCTTCGCTTCTTCTGGCGCGCATTCTCCCTGTCGAGGTCTGCTAGAGCGCCTGCCGATAATGTCTTTGAGCCTCGATCCCGGCTGTCCTCCGACCCTGAGGCCGGCCGCCGGGAAGCTTGCGACTTCTTCTTTCGATTTGCATTCTTTCGCGACGATTGTCCATTCCGTTGTCGGTCTCGTTCTCGCGGTCGATGCGACGGCCGCGATGACTCTCTAGGTGGCATCTTGCGACAGTGGTGGCTTGAATGCAACCCTTGTCAGAGAGACAAAATTCCACGGCCGCTCTTAAGGGATTTTAGCTGCAGAATCCGATGACGACGCAGCGCCCGGTTCCTGTTTGGGGACAGTCTTGGCTGATCTCGGCGTGGCTCCGTTGTCGACCGGGCAACAATCTTATCAGTGGCCGCTGAAAGCCGTCAACCGCGCGGGCCGCCGCAAACCGACGGGAGCCTGACATCACCCTTCGCCGAGGAAGCATCAGCCTTTGGGGTAGTCTATCCTATCTACGCTGCTACCGCTATGCCGTCCGCCGTGACTTTCTCTCCGTCCATCCTCCCCTTTCGCGTCTGTGAATTGACCTGAAAAGAGCCGACATGAAGCATCGTGCCGTCCACCAGTTGAAGAGGGCGCTGGCGCCAGCAGCCATTGGCACCTCGACCGTCCGAATCCCTCCCTCCGTAAGACGGTCTTATTCGACACATCCTCCCAACGCCAGGCTGAACCTCCCCGTCGACTATGCCACGACGCCTCTGCTCGCCCATAGCTCGCAGGCAGCTCTAAGTAGCAAGGAGCTTCCCGAGGACGTCCGCAATGGCCCTACCAAGAAGATGAACCTATTCCAGGCAATCAACGACGCCATGGGAATCGCCCTCGCCGAAGACGACTCGGTCGTTGTCTTTGGCGAAGATGTGGCTTTTGGAGGCGTTTTCAGGTGCACCATGAAACTTGCAGATACTCATGGCGCCGACAGGGTGTTCAATACTCCTCTGACGGAGCAGGGTATTATGGGCTTCGGTATTGGCCTGGCTGCGGAGGGCATGCGGCCCATTGCCGAAATCCAATTCGCCGACTATGTCTATCCGGCCTTTGATCAACTAGTCAACGAGGCCGCCAAGTTCAGATATCGTGATGGGTCGTGTGGCCGAAGCGTGGGCGGCTTGACTGTGAGGATGCCTTGTGGTGGTGTCGGCCATGGCGGCCTCTATCACTCACAGTCGCCCGAAAGTCTGTTCACCCATATTCCAGGCTTGAGAGTTATCATGCCCAGGTCTCCAGCTCAGGCCAAGGGTCTCCTCCTGGCGGCAATCCGCAGCAATGACCCATGTGTCTTCATGGAGCCCAAGATCCTATATCGCGCTGCCGTTGAGCAGGTTCCTACAGGCGCATATGAGCTCCCTCTATCAAAGGCTGAGGTCTTGAAGGAGGGCAAGGATGTAACAATCATCTCTTACGGCCAGCCCCTGTATCTATGCCAATCTGCTATCAAGCAAGCCGAGAAAGACCTAGGCATCTCTGTGGAGCTGATTGACCTTCGGACGGTGTATCCGTGGGATAAGCAGACAGTGTTTGAGAGCGTCCGCAAGACAGGACGAGTCATGGTCGTCCACGAAGCCATGGTTAACGCGGGAATTGGCGCTGAAGTTGCTGCCGCCATCCAAGAAGACCCGGATACCTTTCTGCGACTGGAGGCTCCCGTTGCTCGAGTTGCAGGATGGAGCATCCACAACCCGTTGATCTTTGAAAAGTTTCATCTTCCTGATGTTGCAAGTGAGTAATTCATGGGATCCCCTATTATCGCATTCTCTAACGTTTTCGTCCAGGAATCTATGACAATATCAAGAGGGTCCTCGACTACTGAGCCGAGTGCGAGGTAGGGATGATGTGACGATGGGCATGGAGAGCAGCCGATTGGCCAGAACTGATTGATTACTTTGTCCAAAGACCCATGGTTCAAAGAATACTTGGGAAAATAGTCCAGCCAGAGCTTTGTAGACCAAAAACCTCGGAGCATTACATCTCTTTAGAGTATCAATATAGTAATAAGAGGGTACTTGTCTGACGTCAAGCTCCAGTGCAATGGGCTTGTACTCGACTAACACAGGTGCCCACCTCATCATGCCCCACCCAAGCTCTGCCCCGCCTCCCGTTTCCTCTTGCGGGCTTGTGCCTCAGAACTCGCTGCTGCATTGAGACTCCACGCCATCGCCGTCACTTCCCACCGCCCTCCTCCTGACCTTCTTCACTTGCGCATTCAGCTTTCCGCATCATGTCGGAGATCGAGACCGTCTCAGCCTTCGTCGAGGGCGCCCCTCCTGGAGAGGTACTGCTTCCTTCCCCCGCTCCCACTGAGCTCCACGTCATGTCATCAGCTAACAGCCAAGATAGCTGGCCGACGTTGTCGCAGGTATTACTCCCTTGGGTCGCCATCATCAAGCAACATGTGCATTGACGCGAAGCTGGCAGACATCAAGGCTCTTACCATCTCCTCCCCCGACATCATCTCCGACCTCGCGCCCGCATTCGAGAAGTACAATGAGGAGCAGTTTATTACGGTGAAGCTGCCCGGCAGCAGCCAACCGGTGGGTTTCTAAAGTCTATGATATTTGAAAGTCGGCAAGCTCAGAAAATGGGGACAGGTTATTATCAGCTCCCATAACTCGCTTGGGGACGGCCGATACTACGATGTCGAGAGCTCCTCCAGCTTCGCCTTCGACCATGCGACGCAGGTATGCTCGGAACGACCACCCAATCCGGCCAATGATGCTGACGGGAGGATAGAAAGCCAGTGCCGTGCAAAGCCATGTGTTGGAGGGCCCTCAGGCTGAGCTCGTGTAAGTGCTGGCGCTCGAGAGGACGTAACAGCAAAGGCTAACGAGATCGACAGCAAGTCTACACTCAAGGGCCTTGGCGCCTACGTGAGCGAGCACTTTTCTAATGCCGCGTACGGTGTCTACCCTATTGAGTCGGATTCACAGATTGCCATTATTATCGTGGGAAACAAATACAGCCCCAACAACTTCTGGTAGGCCGGTATACTTCATACATGCAATCGCATAGACTAACACTTGGTAGGAACGGACGCTGGAGATCGCTTTACATCTTCAACCCTTCTTCTGGAGCCCTTGAGGGCTCCCTCAAGGTTGACGTGCACTACTACGAGGACGGAAACGTACGACTCCTGACCAACAAGCCCGTTTCTGGCTCAGTCCCCTCGGGCTCGGGCGCGGGCATTGTCAAGGACATCTCGTCGACGGAGAAGAAGTACCAGGAGGAGCTGAACAAGGGATTCGTAAGCCTAAGTGAGGGTGCATTTAAGGGTCTGCGACGACAGCTGCCCGTGACGAGACAGAAGATTGAGTGGGATCGTGTAACGAGCTACCGACTGGGCCAGGACATTGGTGGCGGAAGCTCGAGGCGATAGACTGCGTATTGTTGTTTTTTCTTGTTCCGTATCTGGCTACGGCGTGGATTTGAGACATAGATTTGGAGATGCAGCATCTCAAAGACGAGCGTAAAGGACGAATTTTGAGCAATTGTTAGCTGCATGTCACCTTTGGAGTCATGGAGGAAGCCACCGGGATGTACTCAGATCGGAACGGGCACCGAAAGCCCGTAATTCCCGTCGGCATGCTGCTGCTTAATGCACTTGAGGGGCGTTGATGCGCTCCTTGTACTCCGCACTCGGGTCCATTGGATGACGAGAGCTTTGATTATCTCGATAATCAACCCCGAGGTACAGAGTTTCTGCCGAGGACCATTATGCCGTTCCCACTGGCCCCGGCAAGCCTCGTGCATGGGATGCAACCACCAAACCTCGCTCATCTTGTAGGGACTGACACAACCAGCCCTGACTCGACGCAGGTGGCTGCCTCGGTCATACACGGCCGGTCATGTTCATCATAGTCCGGCAAGTGGGGGAAGAGAGCAGCATCCAGCCAGCATTTGATAGCTCAAGACTCTGCCACAGCTCGAAGGACAAGTTCATCTTGTCAAGTTTTCAACTCTATGGAGACGGCATCAAGAGTGGAGTGCTCTTCAACTCCCACATGTGTTCTCAGCTGCGCAGACAAGAGGCCAGCTGACCAGGAAGCGTTATCGAGAGCCTCTATCTTGCATGCAAGTCCCCCAAGAGGAAAGGATTTGAGAGGCATCGAGATGGGAAACCTCGGGAATCGGGAATCGGTATTATTGACCCAAAGAGGGTCAGGCTTCCCTCTACAGGGCACACGCCATAGCTCTGGGGAAGAGAAGAGCCAAATGCATTCACCAAGATGCAGACAGCGGTCCTAGCGCATTCCGTGGGAGGCGGGGTAAAAGAGCAGCCTGGTACATACGGTTGGTAATGGATGGGAGGGGAACGGCTCCAGAGGAGGGTTCCTCGGAATCGGAGACGGCGGGTGACGGAGTGACGGGGTCGGCATGGTGTCCGGGTATTGTTCCTTGAAGGGGTCGACGTGTCGGGGAATTGAGTATGCTGCCAGTCGAAGCTGATTCACCCTGAGTGCACCGTATCTCGAGGCCATTCGGTTGGCTTGTCTGAAAAAGGAAATTTCCTCCCTGGGTCGCCAACCGACGAAACAAACCCCGCGCGCGCGGAGGGCGCGGTGACCACGGAGAACAAGTCCGTGTTTTAGTGTACATACAGTACCTTATCTCTGACGAGATGCGGGGGAGATCTCGTCGTCGTGGTGAAATTCGGCATGAGGTTGTCGATGGTGCGGAACAATGGCTGTTGTTGACGGATCAATTCATGGCCAGATTTCGGATATAACTAAGCCTAATGGAATCAGAGCGGCTCGGAATGGGTTCAGTGTCTGTGTTGCCTCGGAACCATCATGTCCGGCCGACATTAGATGGCAACCCGCCGTTGGAAATGACGGTGTGTGCCGTGCCACGGAGCCGGTGGAGGGCGGGAAGCGTATTCGTACTTGGGACGGCCCCCGGCAGAACATCTCTTGGAAGGGAACTGCACCGGGTAGTTGGCGGGTTTTTGCTTCTTTCTGTCTCCTAAAGTTTTGGCTGCAAGACGACGTGCTCCATTGCATGTGGAATCCCAGCAAAGCAAAGAAAAGCACAGCAAAGCACAGCACAGCACAGCAACGCGAAAGCGACCAGAAATTTGGCCCACCCCTGCAAAGTGCAGGTCTGGAAAGAGGAAATCCCGCCGGCCAATCAAAAACGGCGGACGGTAATTTTGACTCGCGCAATTGGCTGGGCTCCCGGCGGCCATGGAGCACCCGGTGGATGGGGTCGGAACTTGGCCTGGCCGGATCGTACCAGAAGCCGCCGGAGAGTGGATGATGACGGGGAGCTTTGTCGGGGGTAGGACAGATGATGAAAGATGTGGCCACCGTGGAAGACGAAGCAGCTTGGATGGTCGCTGAGAAGGGCGCCTTTCTGTACTCGGCGGCGGCCAATTCGCCTGGAGGGGACTTGTCGTCTCCCGCCATCCGCCTCTGGTAGCAGGGTTTTCGGTGTCGAGAGCAGTACAGTGCATGACATGGACACCGAGGGCCCTGATGCCGGGCAGCTCTCCCCCATCAATTGCTGCTGGCACCTGGCTCCCGACTCTTCGGCTTTGTTGTAGGTAGGGGAGGGCGGAACCTGGGTGCTGGGGCCACTCAATGGCCTGTGACGGGTCGGCATACTGTAGCGTATTCGTAGCGCAGAGCAAGGTACCTTTCCTTCCTCTGCAGAGCAGAACAGGGGACCTGTGACTTTCTTCTGCCACTTTCTCTGCCACTTCCATCTGCACCTCCTCCTCTTTCTTTTACTACCGACCTACCCTTCCTCTTCTTCTTCCTTCTTCTCCCGCCATTCCTCTATCAGTCCGCCTTCAAACCCATCTCCTCCCCGTGCGACGACATCCCTACAACTTCCTCCCGTCGATCAGACCGAGACATCCTCCTCTTCCGCGACACGTCAACCAACACCGCAAAAATGGCCGAGATCCAGGAGTTCACCATGCAAGATGTTGCTGAGCACAACACCAAGAACGACATGTACCTCGTGGTTCATGAGAAGGTCTACAACTGCACCAAGTTCCTCGATGAGCATCCGTACGTCTTCACTTGAGAGAGATTCGCCACGCCTCTCGCGCCACAATTCACATGCTAACAATCGCAACCTACAGCGGTGGCGAGGAGGTCATGCTTGACGTTGCTGGCCAGGATGGTACCGAGGCTTTTGAGGATGTCGGCCACAGTGACGAGGCCCGGGAAGCCCTCGACAAGCTCTTCGTCGGCGAGCTGAAGCGTATGGTGCGTGAACTGAATACCCATTACATACAAGCCTTTGGTGGCGGATGGATACAGAGCTTAATGCTAAATATGTATGACTTTTATAGCCCGGTGAGGATGGCCCCAAGCGCGCTATCGCCAACTCCGCCCAGAGCTCAGGCAAGCCCGACCCCAACGGGATGAGCCTCAGCCTGTACGCTGTGGTCGTCGCCGGTGGTTTCCTAGCCTACGTCGGCTACCAGTACCTCCAGAACCAGGCTCAGGCCCAGACTGGCGAGGCTTCGGCATGAGTGCGGTCTTGACCCAGGTCGCATCACAAGAACTTCTTTTTTCTACTACCAACATGGATGCAAGACTTTGGCCGCTCGGCCGACTGTGCATTGGGAGTTTGGCCTCGAGGGAAATCCGACGATAGACGGCGCGCGCGCATACACACGAATCAGCTTAACCCCCGGCTTTGGACATGGATGAGAGAGAATAGTGGGCGGGCTCTTCTCTTTGGTAACAAAAAATATCCCCCGAAATTTTTTGTTGGGGGAGGGGATGTGCGGCCCGAAAAGATAAGGGATCGCAGACCCCAGTCTAAGGCGCAAAAGCTCATGCGCAAAGACTACGGAGCACGGTGTTGCAGGGCGATCTTTTTCAACAACGGAGACGAAATCTTGGGCAGTACATATGCGTATCACTGTTTTAATTGACGAAACGATTGGTCATGACCACCTCACGCGGTGCCATTGTCTGTCCCTTTGGTGTGAGAGAAGCAGACCGATGCCTGGCTGCGCGAGGCTGTGTGGCTTGTGTCCCGTGGCTTTTGACTCACGGCTTGGACTTGCACTGAACTGTGATGGACAGAAGCAAATAGGCAGTGGCAGCGTCAAGTGTATTGATTTTAAATGCAGTGTCAGGCTATATTATTGTTGAAGTTTGGCGTGGATAAATAACCCTTGAACCACCGGCGTAAGATCAAACGAAACGTGGCATTGTCACGAATTGTTTCTCTGCTCCATCACAAGCTTTTGGGACCCTCCAACCTTGCAGGCGAGTTCCCCGGTGCACTAGACTACCTAATAAACGGGCCCCTGCAACGCCACACTTGGAGAACATCAGCCTCGTCTGCTCACAGATCAACGTCAACCCAAACTTCAACTTTTCTCTTCCTCGTTCCTTTGTCCTCCGCCTCCACGCCTTCGCCAACCGCTCTCCTCCGCGCGATCCCTCAAAGCGACATCTGCAAGCGATCGATTTCGAGATTCCAGACCGCCTCTTGCACCATGTCGTCTTACCTCGACAGGCAGGCCAACGCCTTCAAGGGGACCCTCTCGGCCGCCGCGGCCAAAATCTCGAACCCGTCCAGCAACAAGGCCTCGTCCCTCGCCGTTCCATCACTCGCTCCCCCGTCGCCCTCTCCCTCGGCCGCCTCAGATCCAAACACGCCGACTGCCAAGCGAAAAAGAGATGCCGCGCCCGAGGTGCCCTACTCGCAGCCGCAGCTGACGGGCTATGGCATCGAGGTCAAGACGCAGATGACGTATGCCGTCGACTACCTGAAGAAGAAGGGCGACACAAAGACCATCTCCGAGGTCATCGATTATCTCAGCCTGGGGCATTATACCGATGACCACAAGCGCGAGTTGGCCGAGGGACTACGCGCCCATCCCCGCGTCGAGTGGAAGCCCGACGCCAACCTCAGCGAGCAGACGTGGAAGACGGGTACCTACGCGCACCGGGCCATCATCCCCAACGTCAAGGATGCTACATCACTTCTGGGTCATCTCCAGGCCAAGACTGACGCCTCGGGCGTGTCGGTCAAGGATCTCAAGGACGGCTGGCCCGACTGCGAGGAGACGCTCTCATCACTTGAGCGCCAGCACAAGATCCTGGTGGTGCGTACAAAGAAGGACAACCTGCCGCGCTACGTCTGGCCCAATGACGCCTCGCTGCACCACTCTGTCCAGCCCGAGTTCCAGGCCATGTGGCACCGCGTCCCGCTACCCAGCATCGAGGACATGCACCGGAAGCTGGTCAGTGTCGGCCAGAAGCCCACAAGTGAGGATCCGCAGAAGGCGAACCAGGGCCAAGTTGGGAAACCCAAGCAGCAGAAGAGGAGGGCTGGGAAGCGCATTGGCAAGGCTACCAACGTGCACATGGCACACCTCATGCAGGACTACAGTGGCATGCGGAGGTAGAAAGGTTGCGGAGGTTTGAGACGATGGTTGATGATCATCTTGGAAGTGTCAGGGGAGAGACTATGTGGCAAAGAGGGAGAGTGGTATTCTGTCTTTTTGAGGGTCGGTTCATTCTTGGGGCGTTGGGACGGACAAATTTCTGTTTTGTCTTTAAATTTTAAACATGTGGGAAACAAGGAGGGACGGTGGTTTGACTTCTGGGCGTTTTTGGCGTAAGCGGCTCCGATGTTTTTTGGTTGACGACAAAAGAGCAGGGGAAGGGCATTGTTGAACGAGCAAGCAAGGGAACCAGCGACGGGTAGATTAAGAGACAAGAGACACAGGGCAAAATGCCAGCATTAACCTTTCTGAACCAGCAAGAATGGTTCAAACCGCATTCAACTCCTATCGCTTGCTATCGTGCATATATGTAACTGCCCTTGGCATCTACATTCATCTACTCTCCCGCCGTATCTTGTCAAACAAGCCCTCGAATATGTCTGACTCTTGATACCCTCCGACCCGAAACCTGCCCTGCACCGTGACACACGGGACGGCCTCGACTCCTCCCACGGCCGCACTCCTTACTTCGTCTTCCAGCGCCTTGCCCGCGTCCTCGCTCCTCAAGGCAGCCCTCACGGCAGCCTCGTCCAGTCCGCCTACGGATCTCCCCACGGCCACCAGCCACTCCTCGTCGGCGATGTCGAAGCCGCGCTCAAAGTGACCCCGGAAGAGGGCATCGAGGACGGCGGTCTGAACGGATGGCCCGCGAGCCGAGAGGGCCAGGGTCAGGAGCCGCTGAGCGGGCTGTGAAGGACCCGTCGTGCCGGTGACGGAGAAGGAGACGCCGTGGCGGGCCCCGGCTGTCTGGAGACGGGATGTGAAGAGGCGGAGTTTCTCGGGAGACATGATCTTCTCGTAGAGTGTGCGTTTGTCACCTATTGCTTGGGTGTTAACGCTGGTGTAAGCTGGACTCGACAGTGCCCAAGATAAACACTCGAGATGGGGGCAGGATATCCAGATGTTGCCGAGGGAAAAGACAGAGAAACACCAACCTCGTCGTAGAGTAGGATAGAGGAGAAATGGCTTCCATCGGACGTCGAATTGAACTTCGGGGTGAAGTGCCTGATATCGCTCCATCGCATCCTCGAGACTCTTTTTCTGGAGGAAACACCACGGGCAGAGGAGATCCCCGTGAATAACAATATCCACCAGCATTTTGTCGATAAAGAAAGATAGTTGGCCAAATCTCTTGAAAGAAACTTGGGAAAGGTATTGTCGAGGTCGTGCTGTTCAAGGTATAAACCGAGTGTTGGAGGCCAAGTGCTGATTTTGTCTCGTCACTCTAGGCACGGTAGCCACCACTGCAGGTCCAAACTCTTGCTCTTTACAGATATAAGAACCGCCGGTCTCCCCTCGTCCTGATATCTCCTCCTCCTCCTTCGTCCCTCTGCTCCCAGGACCAGGGGGCGGCGGCGGCGGCGGCGAATACGGTCAACCAAGCGCGCACATCATCCCCCAACAAGACGTGGCACTTTCAGCCCTCGTCCATGAAACGAAACAAATGCCCTCTCATATTAAGGGAAAAGCAAGAGCTGCATGTGCCCCTGTGTCATACGGCGTTTCCCCCGCCTCTCGTTTGTCGAGGGGCATTTTGAATATGTCTGCGATGAATAATCAGAAAATCAAGCGACAGAAAAAAAAGGACGACAGCCACCCAGACCCCGGCTTGAGGAGAGGGGAAACACTAAAAAGGTCGTGTCTGTGGCTTGCTCGAGAAGAATCTCTTGCTTCTACCACGCCGCTTCTCTTGTTCCAAGCTAGAGTCTAGACCGGTCGTTGGTCTAGTCCAGGGAGTCGCGTGCTTCGGAGGATTCACGTCCCAGCCAGACGTCATCTCTGGTTGACAAGCGGCTTTTGAGGCTCCGCCAAGGGAGGCGAGTCGGAGAGTGTGGAGTGAGACATCAGACATGCGGCTCGGGGGCACGGATCCCCGACCGTCGTCGGATCGGGGGACGACCAAGATTTGAGGTTGAAGTTGAACCATGTCGGTCGAGTCAAGTATCGCAGATAAATTCGCAAGTCTATCGTGTTGTTTGCTCCCCATCCTAAGTCCAAGTCTACATAATAAATACACAAACAGGCCAGCGTCTTGTACTTCCCATGATGCCTGCTGTCTCTTGTCCTCTGATTTCCTTTTTCAATCAGACCAACAGCCTATGTTCCGGTTTTTAACTCCCCACCCTTGTGCTTCATGCAGACAATGTCCTGTCCTTCATCGTAAGGTTGCCGGCCGCCAGTCTATTTGGTACTTGAACAAAGGAAATAAAAAGCATCCATGTTTTTGATGGGTCAGGGGGAATCAATAATAAAAAATATGAGCAATTAGAAAGAGATGAGAACCGGTGACGAAATCAACATTCCAAGCATGCTCCGTCTAGGAGTGAGAGCCCGCGCGCTCCGTGCCAACGTAGTGGTCGTGGCACACATGTAGAGGGTTGGTGGTATTAGGTGATGGCGAGCACAGGTGACACGGCGTCTCCATAATTAGGTAGCCTATGTCATCCTGGAGAAAAGAGCTGCGGGAGGATCCAGTCCGGAAGAAATCAAACGCCGCTATCGTGTTGCTTCAATAATACAGGGGTATCAGTGAGCTTGTTGGTCCTGCTCTAGCCACTCGCCGTGGCCATTCAAGCACTCATCAAGCTCCGAAAGAGGCAAAAGGTCCAACTAAGCCATGTGCACCAGTCCAGGCTCAGCGCTCTGGGGCCGTCGCATGTGGGCAGCGGCACCATAGTACATCTGGTTCATGGCAGGATTGGGTGGGTACGCCTCCGATGGATCGGGATACACGTAGCTGGCGCTGTTCTGCGACGGAGAGGGGACGTGGGAGGGAGACTGCCATCCGACGTTGGCCATGTGAGGGCTGCCACCGTTGCTGCTGGGCGTGCCCTGGCTATGCTCCAGATTGGGTTCCAGAGTCGGGGGAGGGCCATAGCCCGTCGGGTGCGATGTAGGTCGCATTACGTTGTACCCGCCCGACGAGGTCGACGTGGGGCTACCCACGCGCATGTGCATGGGCAGAGAACCAGTCTGCTGCAGATACTGGAAGTCGCCAGGGTGACGGGGAATGCTGTTGGTTCCCGAGAGATCAACACTGGGCGACATCGACATGGTTCGCTGACCCGGAGAAGGGGTTGTGAGAGGAGAGCCGTGGTTAGACATGTGATCACTTTCAGATCGGGGCTGCGACATGCCCTTGGACTTTGACGCAGCGAGAGCGGCAGCTGTCGCGGCAGCCGCCTCCTCGATTGTTCCACTGTGGTGGTTTTGATGCCGGGTGAGTGTAGTTCGGCGGGTGAAGGTTTTCTGGCAATCAGCATAAGGGCACTTGTAAGGCCGCTTCCCAGAGTGTGTTCGACGATGTCGAGCAAGAGAGCTGCTGTCGCTGAAGGGCTGCTGTGTGTTAGCAATCAAGACTGAGATGCTCAAGGGTCGATGGTACAAACCTTTGCGCAAGTTTCGCAGTGGTGAGGCTTCTCGCCTGTGTGCACTCGCTGATGCACTGTCAAGGCAGATCTCTGGATGAACTGCTTGCCACAGCCAGGCCAGTCGCAAACATGGGGGCGGATGCCGCTGTGAATACGCTCTTTTTGGTGTTAGTTATTGTCCCGAATTCAAATGGTGTTAGCCTACCATGACGAGCGAGGTCGCTCCGTCGTGCGAAGCCCTTTCCACATGTGCTGCAAGGGTAGGCCTTGATGGGCTGCTGGGGAGGAGGCGGTGGCTGTTGAGGCATCTGCTGCATGTGCATATTGGGCATTCCACCCATGTTGCCCATGTCAGGGAAGCCGGAGAGAGGCATCGCGCCTTGCATGGGGTTGTGAAGATGCATCGGCGCTTGCATGGCGGAGGGCGAAGGATAGGCTCGGGCGATATTGTGGGGATTTGAGTATTGCGAATGCTCGGAACCGTGAGGCGAGGCGGACCGTTCCATGCCGGGTTCAGGCTTGATGAGATGGTGTTGTTGGTGATCGAGGAGACCGGGAGTAAGTTGTTGTAGTTGACCTTTCTTATTGAGCATGTTGGTAATGTCCATTACCTCCGTGGGAGCTGGTGATCGCATGCCGCTCATCTTCAATATGGAGGGGAGTGCCAGCTGAAGACGTGGCGCGTTTGGGGGAGTGGATGTGCGAGGGCGCTCACAATTGACGGCTCACTGCAGGTAGGCGGTCAAGCTGACGGTAACTGTAATAAAATATCATGGTCAGCATGTGTGTCCAACGTTGGATGGTGCATGCATGGTTGGCTGAGGCTCTGACACCAACACTCACTCCCAGGCGGCCCGCAGATGGCAATGCGAATGCCAGACCGTCAAGACTGAGCCAAGCAGCCGCCGAAGGAGAAAGTGATGATACCGAGGGTCCACCGAAGTGCTGGAACCCGTGTAGGCAGATATGCGACTCACCTTTCCGCGTTTGTAGACAAACAAATGACGTGTATAGTCGCACCGAGAGTGTGGGCGTGAAGCCGTGGCAGACCGCTTCTCGGGGGGGTGCCGGGTGGAGATGGAGGAAGGAGGTCGACCGGCGACAGGAATGAGTGGTCGGTTTTTGACTGGCAAACACGTTCCTCGTGCGAAGCGTGAGGTAGAAGATAGGAAGGAGAACTTCGACGAGCCAACGCGAATATATAGTGGGGGACGAATGCCAGCAGGGTCGGGCAAATTATTTTTTTATTCGCACCAAAAGCGGTTACACTGTCGATCGGCCGTAGTAGAAGCGACGATATACTGAGCGGCGCAAACAGGAGATCTCGTCGTCCAAGTTGATACACGCAACAACCGAGAGTCGACGATGAGGTGGGATGGGGTCGTTCACAGGCGCAACGAAGGGATCAGGAGGTGGTCTGTTCACAGGCCGCTGGTCTAGATGCAGGTACCGTAAAGGGTCAGCCGCGCCGTCGGGAGAGAGAGATGGCTTCAAGACAAGGCAGTCGGTGATGGCCACAAGGACGAGGTCAAAGATGAGAGAAGTGTCGTGTCGATCGGGCCGAGGGACAAGGTATCTCAAGAGATGCGATGAAAAGGAAAAGGAACGGGAACGGCAAGTAAAAGAGGTCCAGGAGTCGATGCGATGATCGAGGGCCAGGTAGGGGCCAAGCCTTTATGTCAGGTTCCAGGACGGGTCCCTAGGCGGGACGTGACAAGGCAGCGCCGGGATATGAAGTTGGAGAGTGTGGGAAGGGGAAGTGAAAGTGGAGTGGGGGGAGTCTAAGGGTAAAAAAAAAATATCGAACCCCCAGGCTGGGTTAGTGACCAGGGGAGGGCGGTGGAGGGCGTGGATAGCGGAAATCTCCAAAAACCCAGCCCAACGCAGCACAGCATAGCGGCGGCCGTGCAAACCGACGCCTCAGCCCAGCTAGAATGCGTGTGCGTGCGCGACTGCGTGAGAGAGAGAGCGCGCGTGCAGGGATTAGGGGAATATGAATAAAGCACAACGACAACCAACACTCGGACCTCAACCGCCAGCAAGCAGCCAGAAATAGATTGGAGAGGAAATGGGAATGGCGCAAAGCTGGGACGCACGGAGAGCGCGGGAGTTGGGACAAAGAAAAGAAAACCCGCGAGAATGACAAAAGACGTACGTACACTTTCCGGCACTTTTTTTTGGTTACGTCCGAAATGGGGGTCCAAAACTTTCTGGCCTGGTTCCCGTCCTTTATTTTCTTTTTCCGAGAGCCCGTCGAGGATTCGGTTTGGTTTGTTTGGGATCTCGCCAGTTTGCTCTGTGCGCCAGATCTCACCAAGAGGACGGTGACATGGACCAAGCACAGGTACAGGGCACTCGAGACGGAACAGACGCGACTGCAAATGGTACGTCGAGGGAAGGGAGCATCGGGAGCCGGGGAGGGAGTGGGGAAAATGAAGGGTTTCAAATCACGGCCAAACAGATGAGCTGGGATAAGGCCGCGCTGACTGGGGGGAGTGCGGGCACTATTATAATAAGGTCGCAGGGCGAACAAGCTGAGAAGCACCTCACCTTAGGTCAGTCGCAATGAGTGGACACGGGCAGGCAAGAGAGAGAAAGAGAAAAAGACGGGCCAGAACGATAATAACAGGCGGCTTCAAAAATGTGGTGGCCACTTCACCCCAGATGGATGGGCTGGCAAGGCCTCGCAGAAACAGGAGCCAGAGAGGTACGGTACACCGTACATTACATCGGATTGGTAGAAGATGCCGGGTGACGATGGCAGCTCCGACAATGGGGGAGCCAAAAGAGAAGTGGCCCTGGGAACCTACCTATTGAAACGAACGGGTGGCTCCCGGGAGAGACGACTCCCGTCCCCCACCGCCACCTCAAGACTCGCTGCCATGCTGCGACTTTGGAGTTTAGAAGAACAAAAGGTACCGCGTACAGTGCGTACAGTGCATTTCCATGCAGGCCCTTCCCCGGCCGCGGCGGCGCCCCATCCAGCCATGCGGCGCCATGGCATTTGGAAGTGAATGACTGGCTTGGGAACGTCCCTGACAAAAACTCGCCCTGAGCTCCGAGCCGGGTATCTTATTAGTGCTTGACCACCTCTTACGGGCTTTAATGGAGCCTGCGGGGGTTCCTGGCGTTGCAAAACCCAAAAGGGTACCGTCGTACAACTCCAGAGCCAGGTTGGACCATCGTGATTGGGACCAGACCTGGTCCTGCTCATCTTTTGTCAAAATTCGGGGTCGTGGGTGAGACGAGTGAGGAACCTCAAGACAGGCCAGTCCTAGTCAGCCTCAAACGGACATCGTATTGTTTCTGCTGCGTTATACTCGTTGGCTCTCTGCTGAGTCTCCGTCACTCACGCGTAGACGCCTCATCACCTCCCCTTTCTGTCGCTCAACATCAGCAACAAGAGAGACCATTATTAGCATCGGACAGACTAACAGGCTAGCAAGGTTGCTCTCCCTTGCGCGTGTCGAGCAGTTCTGCTCAGGGCCATGCGTTCTGATGCGACGAGATGCCATGCCCGACGCATGCAAGCAGTCCTTTGTTACTGGTCTTTTGTGGCCTCTGATACTGTTTCCCTCTCCCTCGGGATCGTGAACAGGCCTCTCTCTGACCCTTCTCCCGCTGTTCTGTGTCGGACCCCAAAACATCCCCTGTTCGCAAGCATAGAACAACACATCACTCGCCTCTGCCTACCCCTAGCATCCGCCAGGGCCGACGTCATGAATCTTCCCTGTCCCCTGTAATAAGGCCGAGATGGCGTGTGCGCCCCTCAAAGCAGCAACCCCAGTCCATCGTGCCCAGAGCAATCAATTCAAACGGGGTGCCGTCAATTTGGGCGCTGGTCAGAGCTGATGTTGGGCTGTCAGGCCAGGGCGACAAGGCGGCAGCGGTCGTGTGTGGCAGATCTGGCTTCCAGAACAGTCAAAGCCCATGATCCCCTGCCCCATCGCGTTGGCGGTGTCGTGTTGTTCTAGTGTGGCTTGCCTCACCTGAGAGTCCACCTCTCTTGGCATCTCCTCTGTTCCTGGGCCACAGCCTAGGCGACAAGACGCTCCAAACGGTGCTGGGTTGTTTGGTCGATGCCAATCTCCAACCGCGGGCACTTTGAATTTCGGTGACAGCGATACAGGCCTGCCCGACGCTTGGTGAAGCCTTGCCTGAACCTGCGGAGAGTCGGTCATGATGTAATCTCGTCATTTCTGGTCACCTGGTGCCGTTAGTAGCTAACGATTGCCTCCAGTGCCACAGTGCCTTGACTTGTTCTTTGTTCTGGCTTGATAGTCCCAGGACCTTGGGCAAATCCACCGCTCGCTCGCTCGGCTGTTGCCCACACAGCAGGCTACCCCTGATTAGGCTTTGCATATCACCCGCGAGCTCGGCCTCCGGGATCTGGAGTCTTGGTGATCGAGTGGCCCCCAAGCATGGCGGCCTCACTGCCCGTTCAGCTCTCTCCTGCTGAGATTGTGCGATAATCCGTGAATTAATGCACGCAACACGCACAAGTCTGCCGCATGTGGGATGTTTGTTGCTGCTGCTGCTCCCGCTGCTTCTCGCATGGATCAGAAGGTCGTCCCAGAATATGGGAGATGCCCAATCGGATCTGAAGCGGTTGGCCTGGGCGCTCCGCGGTGCCCCTGGGAGCCGCCCTGCACTGTGAGCGATACCTTCAGGTGGGCTGAGGCGCGAGTACCTCATGGAACTCCCGCCTCCAGCTGCTAGGCCGGCAGGCTTCGCAGCATCATCCATTCGCCTTCCAGAAAACACCAGCCTGCTAGCCTCGGAGCTGTGACATGTAGAGGTGGCTGTGGCCGCCGTTGCCCCCAGCAGATAATCGATCATCCCCCGCAAGTGCAAGTGAAAGTGCGATGCAGGCGCACATGACAGTCGACAATTAAAACAGCCATGCTAGCTCGATGCTATATGCAAGGCCAAGAGGATGATCCACCATGACGCTTCAGAGTACGGTATGATGATGTTGCGAAGAGAAAGGGGCACACCCGACGGTCCAAAACACGAAGGTTGGTGTCGCAGGCAGGCCTTGCAAGTCCCGGGGTGGTTAGCCTCCTCGGGCGGGCTAACGAGTTCCATTGAATGGGAGGAATCAAACGACTCCAGTTGCCATGGATGGCTTTTCAGCTGCTGACGTGTGGTTGGCTGTGTGGGGAGGCCGACGGGCCTGTGGGCGGGGCGCCTGTACTTTTGGAAATTGCGCTAGCTTGGCTAGGAAGGTTTCTCGAAACCTTCTGGAACAATGGTAATGCGAAGCCCATCTAGCGCAGCCCTCTCGTGTGTGACAATGCGTGATGAAGCGTAGCGCGGCGCTCCTTCGCACCTTGTCCCTTCCATTGAGCTTCTTTTCCTTCCTTCCATCCCACTTGCCGTGGGCGTCTGCATTGGTCCTTGGGGGCTGCCAAGTCTGACCGCGCCCGCGCCCCCTTGCGCATACCGTCCATGCCATACCTCACATAATACTTACATACTCGAAATTCTCTGCGACAAAACCATCGCATCCCACTTCCATTCACCCATTCATCCCACCCGCCTCTGCATGTCTTGTGTGTCTGGTGCATGACGCCGAGGACTCTTGTGCCCTTGCCCCATGCACCCGGGGCCCCATCTCTCTTTGCCCCGTGCTGCACGAACATGGATCACGCCCATTGTTCTGACGGCCTTCGAGAAGCCCATGCCATACCATGCCCTGCGGTGTATTGGCCGAGTGAGTGGGTGCGTGAGCGAGCACTACCGTGGCGTCTCTCCGCCTCGAAGCTACACTGTCGCGGGAATGGAGGATGCGACGACCAAGTAATCGACTTGGTTGTTGGACGCCAGCCAGAGCCCTAACGACTTGCTAGCGTCGAGGAAGCAGGCTATTAGCAACACATCATTATTACAGTATTATCATCTGGCCGTGCCAGCCAGCCTCGTTCGCGACCCGACTCGGATAGAGGGGGTCAGCACCACACCCAGACTGCTCGGTGACTATTGAAGACGGATCACCAAATCAGTCACCGCCGTGCAACACCATCCATGCATGACAAAGGCTGCGGCTCCGGCACGGCTCCCATTCTCACCAGCGCTGCCCATGCTCGTTGATCCCCAAGACTCGAGTTCCCTGTACTCCACGATAGCCTGCAGTTCCGCGCAGGAGCTGGCTGGCCTTGCCAGCTGGGGAAATCCTGGCCGTGCCGGCGCGGGAGGCTAGGATCAACCACTTGCTCCAGGCGTAGACATGAGATATTTGGGACATGGGTTCCAACAACGAGATCTTACGACTGCGAGACGCGAAGGACGAAAGGGGGATCGGAGACAAACCACACCAACAGCCAGCATGGCTGGTCGACATTGCATTGTGACCCTTCAACCCTCATCTGTCGACGCCCCCTCCGCAGTTTCATGAGGTCATCTCAGGTCCATCATCCATGTCCTTGGCCATTGACTTCATCTACTCGAGGACGTAAGCAAACTGCTTTAATGTTTGTTGGTCCTAACCAGCACCTCCGCATCCGCTCAATAGCCACATGCAAAAAGATGTCTATTGTTGCCCGTCTCAGGAACGTTTGCGTGGCGGGCGTGGCTTGAGGCCAGCCAATCTCGAGACTCCCTTGCCTACTGGGCTGCTTGAGATATCCGTACTCATGTGCAGCAATACGAACAAATGTGCGACAAAGATGACCAGAAACCTTCTAGAAATTCTGCGCACGTACCGCCCGTTGAGGCTCTGAATAGGCCAGCCGGCGCACAAACCAGTACGACAATACAGGGACCCTGTCAACTGCGTTCCGTCCATAATTGACGGGAGGGATACTGAGCAATGACTCCATTCCAGCCCGTCCGTCCCGCCATCCGCACGCCATGCTCGGTGAAGGCGACGCGGCGATCCCAAAAGAACCCCGGGGGCTTGGTGAATCAAATCACAAAAAGATCAAACAACAATGCGAATCCCGCCTTCTCGTCTATTTTTGTCCCGATGAGGCAATCGCCTCGAAGACTCGAAGCATGGATGAAACAATTAACATTAATCCCTACGCATTAGCGTGGATGCGCTTCGCCATCTGCTTGCTGGAGCAGAGCATAGAGCATATCTCTGTCTCATGCTGTCTCCGTCAGACGCATCTCAGCGCCGAGCGCAAACAAGTACCATGTTGGGCGTGATCGTCTTGCCAGAGAGGCACGCTATGTCGGAAAGGGCTGCAACAAGCGAACTCGGCAGCGCTTGGGGCGATTCTTTGACGCGCTGCAACTCGTCATGAGACATGGCTTCTTGAAACGCCTTTGTTCCCCAGTGCAATGTTTGGGTCATCAAGCTGAGATTCTCGCGACAATGAGTTTGGGGTACCGCCGAAGCAAAAAGGGAAGGCTCAGCAAGCGGCCCATGGACTCTCGCAGCCATATGCATGCCGAGCGGCCTGGTTGGCCAGCCATGGCTCCCGGCTATTGCAAGACCGCTGCGGCGTCTTTGTCGATCCTATCAAAGCTTCTTTCTCGTTTTTTTCTCCCTCAACTCGAGCTATCCAATGACTCGATATCCCTCTTGTTTCTGCAATCTACCCCAGGCTCGCCCGGCTCGGGTGCGGGTGCTCGCACGAACTACTTCCGTGATCGGCATCTCACCGCACCCTCCAAAGGGTTGAACACCAACTTCTGTGGTCCGGCAGCGCAGGATCCGGTTGACTTTGATCGAGGCTTTTCTGGGGGTAATTCGGAGCTTCATTCTGATGCCCAACCCCCTGTATGCCTGACCCGGCTCAACTCGGCGTTGATCACTGCGGAGAATCGCCATCGCCCTCCCATCTTCCTATGACTGCCTCGCTCTTGAATTCTCAACCTCACCACCACAACAAAATTCACTCCATCTCACTGCTGTCGACCAACCGGGTCCGTGACCGTTGTCCTGCATTGTCGCAGGGCCAACCCTGACAGTCCACCGAGTCCCCTCTCAGGGACGTGCTCCGAGTCGTTGACGGGCATTTCCGCGCAGTCCGTGAAACAATTGATGGAAGGCTTCCAGAAGCAGTGGAGAGGACACCAAGAGTGACGTGGGCCCGCCATTCTTCCAGGGCTGACATGCACTTTGTTCCCTCTGCACCACACCATCGGCGCAGGACTGTGCTCGCCAGGCTAGGCTAGGTTACGGGGCCATTGCAGGGGTGTCTCTGGCCCGTGGCTGCCACGAGGGTTCTGTTCAATGTCGGCTGTACCTTTGCTTCTGCTGCGATAAACTTTGGGCCTCTTTCATCATGTTCCCCAGATGCGACGCTAGAACATTCAAAGAAGCGCCCATCGTCCTCTTGAGGCGGTCGCTTCTTGGGACAGTCGGGCAACGCCCTAGCAACGCGCGAGGGCACCATACTGGCAATATATCACCCATCATCACCATCATACAAACGGCTGACCTTGGCTCGCCTCACAACGCTATCCTCAGGTGAGGGTGGGCGACAATTCGAGGCAAGCAATTTCATGAGGGCAACAAGACGACGAATGGTCATGTGGGTGTGCCGCCTCCGCCTTTTCGACTTGCTCTGGCTCTTGTGTTGTCTGGTGTGTAATTTCCTTCAACCTCTCCAACTGCTCCATGAGTGGACTGCTCTGGGGAGGGAGGGGCCTGGCCTGGGCTGAGATTGCCGTCGGTGCGGTTTGAGGACGGACGCATGCCTGCGCGTTCCCGCAACTGTAGTGCAAGACAGCCTGTCTCAGCCTGTGACCGTTACGTTGCGCCCAAGCTGAGGGAGGGCGGACCGGGAGGCTAGCTGCCTCGTTCAGGGGTCGAGAGGATCCCGCGCAACGACAGACGACAACCGTCAGCTCGTCGGAAACGGGGGATGGGCTTGCTGGCAAACAGGCGACGCCGCTTGCCTGGACACCTCACGGATAGGATCGTACTACGTAGATATTCCACCCCTACACCGTTCCTTCAGGCCCTCGTACCGGATCAGATTTCGAACATGGCAGACGGGAGTACAGAGACCTTGCTTCTCGACAGCATCCAAGCGAGGCGGATAGGTGCCGATCAAGAAAAGCATCGGCCAGCTGTTCAGGGACATGCCATGGGAATCTTCTTTTCGTCTCGATGCCGACAAACTTTCAACAGTCTTTCCTCAGGTGGGCAAGCGATTGGCCGATGCCGCTGAAGCCAGCTACACCGTACAGTATGACGAGACCCGCTATCATCCCGGTAATGTTCAGGAAGCAGATCTACGCGCAATTGGCGACTTGTCTTGGGTTTTTTTCTTCTTATGCGATCCGGTGTTTAACACAAAGACAGATGTCAATAACAGTCGGCGAGACTGCGCAGGCGCAGATCAGCTGCATCAGTAATTAAACGCAGCACGAGGTGCCCACCAGCATGAAGGGCAGCTGTCAGAATCAATCGCTCAGATCTGCCAGATCTCTTTTTTCTTTTCTTTTTTTGTTTTGTTTTGTTTCTTCCACTTTTCTTTTTCCATCTCTGGGGTGTTTGGTTGCTTGGCGATGTCGTGTTCTCTATCACCACTAGATGGCGCGCTGGTTATAGACCCGGATACACAAGATTGCTTTGCTGGATGCCAGATCCAGATGGGAAAAGAAAATCGCGTTTGCATGCCGTTGCATGCATCGTGGAGATTACGGGCGCACCTTGTACTGCACTCCATACCTTGAGCTGCGCAACATGGAGTGTCAGTGTCCAACACCGCATCGGACCATGCACGGACCGGAGGCGGTCTGGAAGTTCTCGGGACGTCCAACCCAGCCAGTCTGTAGGTCGTGTGTGTGTGCATTCGATCGATGCCTCTGACTGGGCTGATCTGGTATTACGGAGCCTCTTGGTTCCGTTAGCACGACACAGGCCGAACTATACATGTACTATCGAGTTGCCAGGCTAGCGAGATTTCCCGGCGCTTTCTCATGAACGTGAACAAGGGGGGATGGAGACGTTTCTATTCTTTAAGGCGGTAAAGACAAGAGATCGATCAGTGGCAAAGGCGGTATCATCTGAACCAAGCCTCTTGCTAGTATCGTTAAGCGCAAGTTTGAGTAACTGGGCCCCTCTCTATCAACGCAGATACCAATGGAGACTACCCTATAGGCACGTGGTAAAGTCCCGAGCTGACCTGGTCTCCTGGTATAATCGTAACTGAGGGGGTATAGGGCATGGTCGTCCAGCGCCCCTGATGCTGATTTCGAGGATGGACTTGAATAGGGGATCGAACACACTGTCATGATTCCAACTGTCAAATCTTATTGAACTTCCGCTAATACTATAACTCGAAATTCATGCGAGACCTTGAAAACGACCATAGATTCATGCAGCAATTAATCTATGCCCAAGGACCCTCTCTCCCCCACTTCTACCACCTCGGCTGGTCATGCTCGACCGCGGGCGTGTCGAGAGCATGTTCATCTCCAAACGGATCGTCGTCGTCGTCATCCTTGGACGCCGCAAGTGGTCGAGGAGGCTGAGGGGGCGGATTCGCATGGGCGGGCTTCGACATAGGGG
>JAADYS010000348.1:0-23676 GCA_012931995.1 Fusarium albosuccineum | reverse complement strand
TTAGTATCTTAGAGGCCGAAGTAAAAGTTAATCCCGCGTGCTGTTAGCGGCTCTGCCGGGCATAGCCTGAGGGCTCGGGCTGCTATGGTTAGGGCTCGCGAGAGAGCCGATAGGGAAGGGTAGCTATAAGCAGCTGCTACCCGGTAAGGCTTAGGATCGTGAGCCTCATCGGCAGGTTTATTATTGCCAATGGCTATCGTCGCCACGATAAGCCTTATAGCCAAAGTCGCCGCAGCTCGTGTGTAAGGTTAACTCTCTTAACCCCTCACTCACGGCAGTGGCCTAGAGCCCTGTTAGGCCCTAGCTACGGTAGCTACAAAAGTGGCCTGCAAATTTGACCTTACCCTAACGCGGCGCTAACAGCAGCCGCCAAGGAAAAATTTTTACAGGAGAGAGTTACATAGGCAAAAGGGGCAGAACTACTGAGAAAGCTTTAGGGTATATCCAGTTGTGATTGCCAACATCGCGTTTGTGTCAGTAGAGTTCCCCCTTAATCACTAGGCACACCGGGCAAGTGGGCGTAGCTGGAACTTCCCGAGGAGCTCACCGAGAGACGCGTTCATGGGCTAGTCGGAACTCCGCCCGCACACCGAAGCGCGATGGCCTCCTGACGGTGAATACGCCTACCCTACGCGAGATGTGGGCTACTCGAGGAGTGGCGAGAAGATGCGCGGTCATGTGCCAAGCAGGCGACGTTGGTGTTAAACACTCTAGGCAACCGGCAGCAGTCAGCCGATGATCCCGGACAAGGGCGCAACCAACAGCTGATATCAGCCTGAATGAGATACCTGGATACGAAGTGCATAGCCTCAGTCCTACTCCGTACGGTGTACAAATCGTCTGATCTCGCGTCCGTCGTGTCGTGCGGCTCTGTCAGGGAGGAGGTTGTCCCGGCTGAACCAAGTTCCCCTCAACCGTACACTCCCGAGAAATGATCTAGCCAAGCTTCAAAGGGCGTAAGCGCGGGGCTGGGAAGCTGTGCGTGGAAGACACAGAGGACGTACCGCGTTTGCGGGCTCAAAGTTGAGTGATCGGCATCGAGCTGAGCTCACCACTATGCCCAGACCGTGCAATGGGCATCGGAGGTACCGTGTACTCGTTAACCGAGAGAACTTCTTTTCCGTAGTAGGTAATAGCGAGAATCGCCTTCATGCAATGCCAGAAGGGTGGGTGTTGTGAGTACGGTTTCTCGATTTCAAAGTCGCTCGTGCGTATACCTAGACATAGTAATTCAACATCTCGCTTGATATTGTGGGATGACTGGCTGCTTTTGCGAGCAATGATTAAGCCCGGAACGGAGAACGATGATGAGCTACCTAGGCATATACAGTGGCCTTGAGGTATTCTAAGTTACCGCCAACTCCATGGGTTTTCCTGGAGAGTCCAGTTTCTGTCATGTCTTTTGAGCGTTGATAAGACTTGTAAAAATATCAATAGGAGCCACTTTCAGGCAGCTTCGATCGAAATTCAAGTATGTGCATACTCCTCTCGTGTTTAATCAGACCATAGGCACGCGCCTACGCTGCCACTATCCTCGTCACCGTTGGGTGGAGCGTTAGGGAAATCTACCGCGAGCTTTATCTGATTCTCTAACATGCCATTCTTGAGGATAACATCCTCCCCTTTCTCACTATGCTGCACGAAACCACAGATGAAGCTAATCTCTCCGAAAAGGATGTCTTTTTCTTTAGGAAAAGCAAAGTATGGAAGTCTATTTGCATTCATTCTATCGCAACTCATCGGCGAGGGAGCGGCAAGCAAAAAGACATCCATTACTTAGAGCGCAACAGCTTCCACAACTGACAACAAGATTTAGACGCCACAGTTATTGAGAAAAGCCGGGAAGAACTCGTTTAGGGCGGTCCAGGTTACTGTTCTATATGGAGACTGCGATCGAGCGTCAATGGCGACACCGTGGACTCGAACATCGATCGATGAGGAGATATACGAGAGGAAACACAATGGAGTATGTCCGCGAGAGCTCGCTTATATGGAAGACAGTGTCGTCGCTGTCAAAAGCCTGCTTGTCGATAAGGGCAGTGTAGGCGTTGAGCAAAGAGCTTCCGGAAAACTGCTGGATAATGTTACTGACAACGACAAAGGTTCGGCAGAGGAGGGACAGCTCTTGGATCGAAGGCTGGATTGAGAACATTACAAGTTGGCAAGACCAAGGGCGGGAGGAACGAAGAGAAAAGGAGCTGGATAGGTAGTCAGCTACTTGTCCCATTACTTGACGGTGAACTTTTGAACGACGCAACAGCAACGATATCGGCAACCTGTCCATATACGTCGCTCATACGAAATTTGGTCAGAGACTTATGGATGAATGCTCTCAGAGTGATCTTTCTCGATCAGCCACTTCAGGGACTCGTGGTAGAAGAACGTGGTGACAATGATGAAGAGGGTGATGCATGCATGCGCAAGGAAGGGACCTGCGACTGCCAGATGCCCAAGTTGAGGGATGAATTTTGCGCCCCGTAGGTGGTCTAGTGCACAATAAAGGCGGCGATGGTGCACCGCGCTGGCTGAAAATTCGGAGGCCGAACCTTGGAGACATTGCTGGCGAGATAAAGAGGCTGGGAACAACATCACTGGCGCGGTAGGCTAGCGAGGTTAGATTTTAGATGTGGTTTCCGTGGCGCGTATCTCACCCATGTTGATTACTTCATGAATGTTGAGCTTGGGCTTAGCTTCATGCTTTTCCTCGGAGTCATCGTTATATGTCTAGAATCCCTAGATTGCGTTAAAGATTGAGTATTTTAGCTGGCCGATGCTTACTCAATAGAGATATATCTTGTTAGCTGAGTGCCCCTTTACTTCTTGACTTCTTTATCTGCACATGTCTTGTCTGGCAGAGAACAGAGGACTTACCATAGCCATAGCAGTGGCTGCAGCACAGCGCAGCTGGCGGGCAGTTTGGGTGGTGGATGATCTCTCTGTCTCCTTCGAATCTACCGATGGGCCCGCTGGAAACAGAGGCTAGGTACTATGTTGTGGATGGATGTGTAGACCTCAGCTTTGAAAGGCATGTGCATTCATCTCCAGACTCGGCGCTCGGTGGTATTGTCTAGTGGCAGCCCCGACAGTTCCAACTCCGCGACAGAACTTGAGGAGTCTTCTTGTGCTTCCTTGCTGGCCGTGCGACGGTTGCCTCTGGCGGCCAGAATTTTGAGCGTAGGTTTTTATCAGGGCCCGGTCTCCATCCCCGTAGTTCGGGTACCGAGAGCCGAGCTAGCCATCTGGTTTCGGATCCGTAGCGGCGTCTAGATGCCGAATTTGACGGGGCCGACGGGACCGGCGTGCAACCGCGCATCAACTGCCACTTAACAGGCTTACAACAAATGTCAAATGATTAGAAAATGTCTAAACGGATCCTAAATAAAGAAACCGATGCGGGCTGGCCATTGAACCAGCTCTTAATAAATCTCTCTCTCTGAGTCAACCCTTTCCCCCTTTCCTAGCTGGGCTCTCAGCTCCGGGGCTGTCTGACGCGACCACACTGAGTGAATTGTGTATGGTCGGTGGATTTCAAAGTTCTTGACGCCTTTGAACTTCTTAAACGAGTCGTGAATTTGTTCCTCTTGGCCGGAAGTGAATTAGGTCGGCTGAAGCTGTGTTAACAAACGCATACTGCCGACCCCGGTCATCCGTACCAGCCTTGATCAGCGTAGTGCATGCAATTCCGAATAGAAACCGCGGCTTTTCCTCGGCCCTGAGTTGGGCTTCTCTTGATGCTTGCCACCGTTCGATGGAAATGTACTCTCATCACATCTTCTATTACCGATAACGCAGCTAAAAACTATCCAGTCATCTAGCCAGCTGTTACCACTGGGCGTGGAGGACAAACATGTGGGCAGCTACTGGACATCACGACGAGTTTCACACATTGAACGCTGTGATCTATCCACTAAGAGACCATGTACCTTTAATTACATTATTGTACAATTGATACCTCATGTCTAGGCGCAAATGGCGTCGACAGCCGCCTCGATATAAGCTTGGTTGTTGGATTTCTCCATGTCCTTCTTTGCAATCTGCTTGAGATCGTTCATCCTCAGATACTCGTCAAGGCCTATCTCCTCGTCTAGAAAAGGGTTGAAACGGATGTACTTTGTGTCCCTGTGCTCCTCTCGCTGGTTCATATGCGTCATGTGCCGCGAAAAATCCTTGCCCTTGGCGTTGGTGTTGGTCGCAAAGTCCATCACCTTGGACGCGACTCCCACCAGCTTGAACCAAGATGCCGTTGGCTTTCCAGGGCTGAGATAGCCGGTGCCTAGGCTGATGACGCATGAGACTGGGGGTGCAGGGTCCTTGGGGTCGACTAGCTCGAAGCGTGTGTACCACAGCTGGTCGATGGGGTTGTTGTTGAGAAGACCACCATCCCAAAACACTAGTTCGGGGCTATTTTCGGGGAATTTCACTTCGGGGAAGAAGGTCGGGGCAGCTGATGTAGCTCGAGCTGCAATGTTGATGGTAATCTTGTCTCCGTGCTTTGCCAGGGCTGTGTTGAGCTTGGATGTGGTGTAGACAGTCTTGTCCTTGTAAGAGCGCATCAACATTGACTCAGCCCTGTTTTGAGCAGTGGTGCAGCAGAACCTGTCTGAAGTTAAAAATGCACATGAAGCACATAGGGAGATGTTGCGTACATTCGAGCACCTTGTTCGTGCTGAAGAGGCGCGTTTCCTCCGAGTTTCTTGTCGTTCTCGTCAAGGCCAAACCTTGTGACGACCTCGTTAATCGCCTTGCTCATAGACGCGCCATCAAAGCGGCTGTCCTGAAATAAGGCCTTGCTATTGTTGATATATGACGAGCCGGGCACCCAGCTGATATTCCAGCCGCCGATCTTGGGGCTGAAGATGTCCTTGGCGATTCTGTCATACTCGGCGATGGTGTCATCGACCGTCATGCGGAGGCGGAAGAGCATGATGCCCATGATTCCACCAGTGCTGGTTCCTCCAGCGAGCTCAAAGTAGTCGGCTGGGCGGGGTATCTCGGGGAGGCCCTTTCGCTTCTGGACTCGGAGCATGAGCTCCCTGAGGACGACCAGACCCATGATGCCTCGGACACCGCCTCCATCGAGAGCGAGGAGACGTAACCCCTTGGGGTGCCTGGTGAGAGCGGTGTAGACCATTGTGATTACGGCCAAGACTGGATGAATTGAGGAGATGGAAAGACAAGAGGTATACGACCGCGAGGGCCTCCTATATATACGCAACCATCGAAGTCTCGGCTCTCACAAAATGATTATCTCTATACGACGACACTAACGCGCGACTATTTTTTCATGTCGAAACTATCGCTCCCTTCTGTCGGGTCGTGCCTCTTTTGGGATGCAGTCAGCCGCAATATTGGCACTAGTCGAGCTGAAGCGGTCTCGGCTTCTCCACCCGCTGCGGGCCGTCACTAGACTAGTCTGCCGGCTTATCTTTGCGAATTGCGTGGCTCTGCAAAGACTTTTCTGGGGCGTTGCTGGTTGATCTCCTGGCTGACGGGCTGAGACAAAATGCGCAAGCCACTTGCGGTCGCCCTGATCTTTTCCCTTTTCATGAGCTCAGCTTGGAAGTTGGCATCTTGGCGATGCTATCGATCACGATGCAGTGAGCCCATGGATAAGGAGTATTGAATAAAATAATTCTATAAGCTTTTGGGCATTCCTCATAATATACATCTCAAGATATAGAGCTCCCAATCCCCGAATCAGACGGCGTCGGCGGCGACCTCTTGTCACCGGCCCGCCACTCTGTAGTCTCAGATCCAATTCTCGAAGTTGAATGCCGATTCCGAATGTGGCCGGCGCGGCTATGTCTTCCCCCGGGTTTGCAGCGCTCAATAAACCGTGATAGCCGCGTCGCAGAGGAAATATCCGATCGTGTGTCTTCTTGGTCGAACTCCTGAGACAGTTGCTGCGGTATGGGCGGCAGTGTACTGAGAGGATGCGTCGGCTCTTGAGATATAGGGGGTAGTGTAGGTAGTGTAAAAGAATTTCGAGGCGGGCTGGGGCGTATTTCTGCTGCGCTCTGGGTCTTCTTAAGAGCTGGAATTTTGTCCGATGCTTTCATGTTCTCCTCTTTGACTTCAAAATCGAACACGCAGCTTTCCTGTCTGTTGAGCTTTGTTGCTGGCTTTGGGGAGGAAGGCGTGCTCTCTTGTGGCTCTTCTTTTGGTTTCTCTTCTGAAAGAGTAGCTTGTAGCTCGGGTTCAGCATCACCGTGCTTCTTCCGGAACATGGCGATCGAGTTGTAGAATGTCGGGGTGAACTGCCGCCGTTGACGCATGCATCTTAGCTGCAAGGTAGTGATGGCCAGTTCTTTCACCATGGACTATAGCTCGTCAGTATTAGCCTTCAAGGGGAGGACTTTTCGAGTTGCTTACCCAGGTGACGCTAGGATCTAGCAGGACCCTCCCGTCATCTCGTCCCTTGATCGACAGGCCAAGTTGGCCCATTGCCTCAAAACTGGCCCATTCTTCGCCCACGGCAACATACTCCTTTTTCCTAGCCATTTCATCGTTCTCCTTGGCTGGGTAGAACTGTGGCAGGTAACCGCAGTGGTAAAATTGCAAGAAGACAGGCTGATCGTTGATGAACCAGGTCTCTCCCAGATCTGAATTATTAGCGACAATTTTCATGCACAAGGAAGTAGTCTTACCATTCCCTCGTACGTAGACGATCTTGGCGCTTTGTCCACGTATGAGTGTGTGAGCTAGGTCGAGTCCATGCGCGTGCCTAGCTGACTTGTCACCAACGAGGGCGGCCATGATTGCCTTTCCGGGAATCCCCCGTCTTGCGGTGAAGTTATCACTATTCCAAATGGCTTCTTCACCTTGGCGTACGATGCTGAGTCCGAGGCAAGACACGTCCAATTCAGGGGTTGTCGGGCCAGTCTCAAAATCTGCTCCGTCAGCCTGCGGCAGAACGACAATGGTTGGCTTCTTGAACGGCGTCTTGCTTTGATTCCAATTCTCGCTTGCTGGTTTCGAGTTTTGCTGCCAGTTTTGCGCGTAAGGGTACCCGTTGCTCGTCTGGCTGGGGTAAAAAGATGACTGTTGCTGAAATGGAGGCGTTTGGCACCAATTCGGTGGCGGAACCTGTCCTGGGCCAGGCAACTGGCCATAGCCTCCCGTCGTCGGGTTATCAGGCAAACCAGAGCTGTAGTCGGGATATGGTGAAGGCATCTTGTGCTCTCTGAATGGCCTGTTGGTATTGTTGAAGGGATTCTCGGGCGATGTTGATGGTTCTGGTGTGTCGGATCTGGTTGGCCGAATGACTCGTCTGCCGCGGCGTGTCTCTTCAGCAGATTCCTGCTCCTCTTCTTCTTTTCTCGTAGAAGAAGACGGATTCGATCTGCTTGACTGACTAACTGTTAGAATGTCTCTATGCAAATATCCCGAGATTTCATGTCCAGTGGACATACTCTTCTCATATATTGTTCCAATTCATCGTCCGGTCTCAAATACCGAGATATTTCTCGGCAGCCCTCCTCGTCTTTTTCCTTTGATTCACTAATCCCTTCCTCTACCTCTCTTTCGCTCAACAAAGTCCATTTTAGGAGAAGCTGGTCAACCACTTTTGCTGGCTTCCTGGGTGATGGACGCTCACGTTCCTGTTCCGGCACATATCTTTTCGTATGGCGAACTCGAATCCTCGGTTCAGAGTTGTCGGATAACACTTCTGACCAATCCTCCTCGTCCGAAGCACTCGTGTCGTCGGAGGTGTCTTTTGATGTCCCCTGGCCTGGCGCCTCACCTTGAAAGACCAGTGTGTAAAGAAAAGTAGCTGCATCGCCCCGAACGCGAAAACGGTGCTCGGAATTGGCAACTTTGTGGGTGGTCGGATCAAAGTCCCTTTTTCGCCGGCGGGATGATGCTTCGTTGTCCTGCCGCGGACGTTCACCACTCTCCTCGTCTGGTGGATCTTTATTTTTAGCCTTGGACCGAGCTTGACTGCCATGATCGGGTACTGGCGGTGTATCCCGACCATCATCAGGGTACGGGTCCTCCTCAGTATCTGACACGGAATGACGATATGCTGCGGCAGTCGACGGCTGGCCTTGCTGCTCCTTCCTGGGAACATTCAAGTTTGGAGGTCCTGTTGTTGATGCCGAATATTGACCGAATAAATCTTCTGTGCGTACGTGACCAGGAATTTCCGACTGTCGGACTGGGCTGGGTAGCTTCTTGTTAGTCCGAAAGGGAGGGCTCGGAGCCCTCTCCCGCGGTGCTTTGGGATATGGCACTGAAGCAGTATCGCTTTCCAACGAAGCTTGACCAGCTTGGACAAGAGTCTCAGCCTGTAACCTGAATCTGTTTTCTTGCTTTTCGCGAGTTGCAGAGTGTCGACTAAGTTAATACCTATGTTAGATACTTGCTTCGGTGAGAGGTCCGTTTGAACATACGCAGTCGTAGTCTTGACTAGAATAGCCGCAGACAGAATAGACGTCTGTAAAGTCAGAGTAACCTTGTGCTTCTGGATATCCGATAGTAAGCCGGCAGCCTTCATCCATCTGCCTCTGGCAAAAATGGTCTGGTCAGAGATCATGCTGGAGATGTCATCCTGAGTCGACCTAATCATCTTGACAACATGTTGCACCCCCTGAAGAAAAGACGGCTTGGTGTATGAAGCGCCATTAGTGAGAATATCGTGAAGATGTTCCAGCGTCGCCGTAAGGCTGGACATCTCAATAGCGATGGCGCGTATCTCCCTCGGGGCGTGGCGGACCGTCTTGATGAGGCGGAACAGGGTATTCGCCAGGGCGGCCCCCGCCGTAGCGATCCCTGCAACGCTCGCTAGGACCGACAGGGGATCCATCGGGCGACAGAGCAGAAGCAGCAGTAGTCATGTGTCGGGTCGGGAGAGACAAGCAGGCGACGGCAGGCTGCGATAAAAAGGGCGCGCTGCAGAGAAAAATCATGTCAAGAGGGGTTTATTTGAATCGGCTCATGCACCGCCAGCAGCAAAGAAGGGCTGGCAAACTTGGCCCTGCAGAAGGCCTGCCTCACTATGGGCGGTGCAACATCCAGGATCCCTGTAGTGGCATCCACAGGTCAGCCTCGGCCACTGAGAAATGATGTCAGGCTGCTGATTCTTTGCTTTTGCGACTGGTCTCGGAGACTCGAAGCTGACGGCCTGCTGGAATGGCTGGCAAAGAGTTTCGCGTTATAATATCTGGCCTCAGTCGCGGAACTTGAGGCCGTTAAGTGCTTCACTCTTGATCACCGCGCTGGTAAGACACGTAGCCTGAATTGCTAGTGCCCAAACAACGACGACCAAGTCGCAAGGCCACAATCACTTAATATTATGGTCAATGGTCGACATCTCGATGCCCCGTATTCCCCAGTGGATATGCCAACCCCAGTCGGATCAGCGCCGACCAGTAATCACCGGGGATTGGCACGCGGCTGTTGATGTAAGGGAGCTTGATAGGGCTAGGGTACAGAAGCCCATTGTTGCAGGTGCCTCAGGCANNACACACACATCCCTCAACACCCATCCACCAACTGTGGGAATAACGCATTTTAACAATTTTACACAACAGGGTCTGCATCACTCTGGTTGGAACCACGTACCAGCGCATGCATGCCTCCTGCATACTACATACCAGGGCTTCACTACCAAGAAAATAGTTTATTAATTCTCAGCCAGTAGATCTGTCAGCCCTGCCAATTCGATAACCTCCCCGTCTTTACGCCTCGATATCTATCCAAGAACGCTTCGTCGTAACAACATCCCATTGAACCACCAATTCTAGCTCAGCACAACCGTGTGAGCTATACGATGGTGACTTGACACGAGCTACCATCTATCTCAAGCTCCTCACAGAGTCTCCTGTCAAGTACCCCATTGTTGGACATCCAATATTCCCCATATTGGATCTTTTCGTCTTGGAGGAGGTGATCAAGGCGGCCCCCATTGCGCTCACTAACTAGTTCAGCTACTGCCAAATTCTCCCAGGGGATGTTGACAAGACTCCCAACCCAAGACAAGAGACACACGGCATCTATTGCTAACCCAACGTCCGAATCGTTGGACAGAGTGGAAGGGTCTACCGGATAGTGTACCCAGAACAGGCCATGGGTGGAAACTTGCAACGCTACTTTGCTTGCAAACTCTGCAAACTCGTCATGGATAGACGGTGGCATATGGTCCCACTTGTCTCGCGAAAAATAAAAGCGTATGTGCCTATTCCTAAGCCAAGACCAGTCTTCGGTATGACGGCTTTTTAAATATACAACAGGCATAAATACGCCCAAAGGTTCTTCTGTAACGGCCCGAAACACGTAGACCAAGAGATCGTTGACGTGTTCAAGGTCGGGAAGCAGCCACTGTAGGCTGGAGCTTTGGATCGGCGTAGCCAACTGTGCAAGCAATGCGTGGGCATTCACGCAATGCAGTTCCCATATTTCGTTGGGAAAGACCATTTTATCCGTATTCATGAATGGGTAGATGGTCTTGTGATCATTAAAGCCGATAAAAAATAAATCGCAGGATGCAACCACTCGCCAGTTTGAACTGTTCCCTAGTTTTCGGAGTATGAGGAAGATTCTATTTGTTTTCGACGGCGTGTCAAGAAAGAATATTTCGTCTAACCCCGGGCGAACTATCTCGTCTAGAGCAAAGTGGCTGATGAGGCCAAGTCCGTGGTTTTCGTATTGCGCTACAAACATTCGTCCCCCTTTCGTGTCTTTGAAAAAGGCTAGATTGGACCGAATTATGCAAAGCCGCGTCAGTCTCATCGTCAAGGCGCCGGTTTGACTGTCGACCTGAAATCTTGTTTCCCATTCCGTTGCAGATCCACAGCTCAAAGGGGAGTCCCTCTCCAAAACTCCCACAGAGCAAACATTTGAAGGCTGAGAGAAGATTTCTGCTACTGGATCCTGTAACAGGGCCTTTCGTAACTCGTCCGAGTCGTACTCGGAGAGCCGACGGGCAAGGATACAATTCCAGAGGTTTTTCGATGACCAATCTGGAACCCATGAGGGCAAGTTGTCGCCGGCTATTAGTCCTCGGGATCCCAACAGTATGTGAGGCATCTTCAGTTTGATAAGACAATAATAGAAAAAGCCGATTGAGACCGCTTGATATGATAGAGAATAATCTACACGGAGCGGGGCCGTATAGCCAGGGTTCTCTGCCTGAGGGCCCACGAGGCCCAAGATGCCGAATAAACGATCTCGAGGATCTTGCGAATCAGACATTGCGGTCCGGGCCATCAGTTCACAGATGGATCCCTCTAGAACTCCACCCGATATCCCGTATTGGAGCCAGGGTGCGGCTGTAGACGGGGTGGCTTCGTGCAGGAACTCGCGTGTACTGAGGTCAAGGGTAAAGTCGACGTCTCCGATGCGCATCACGGCCTGCCTGGGCAGGACTAGCTCCTGGGTAACCCAGATGCGAGTAAAGTATCGGCGAGCTAGTACTTCTCCTAGATCCAACTGTCGTTCACGCAAAGACGATGACTTTGCAGTCTCAATATTCTGTAATAGATATCGTCGCGGATATTGATTCGGAGGCAGGTCTGGAGTGATATCCGGGCCGAGATAGACGACCACTTTCTGGCATTCACGGTAGATTCGCCCCATGTTGGCCACTTGTATACCGCGGTCTCGGATAGAGCTCTGGTTGATGCAGAGAGCATCAACCCAAAGAAGCCGAATTCCTCTTGTCGGGATACAGAAGCGAAGCATGTCCCAGCAGTTTTTTGTCTGGAACAGGACATCCCAGTAGGGCCCAAAATAGATAGGATGCTTGCGACTGCTGTCATTGTTCTCTCCACCCCAGGTGTATGAGACTGCTTCGTATTCGGGGTGATTGTTCAGTTCATAGGTTTCCAGCGTAACGTGCACAATTGGGTTGTTGTCGTCGAGTGTAGGAATGGGTTCAAGGCAAGCCAGTCGGAATGATTCAGGCCCCAGATTGCCTTCATATATAGCGTTTGCTATATTTGTGCTCAATGTGGATGCATGACGTGCTGTTTTTGTCGTTTCGTCCTTGTCTTGATGTCTTTCGCCCACAATTTCAGGGCCCGGAGTGTCGTGTGCTTTTCTGTATGGGACCGATGGCGGCCACCAAAGGTTCATCTTATCGAAAGGCTCGTCTGGTGGTATCTCGGTTCCCAAAGTGGAAGTTTTCTGCACCGTGAGAAGCATCTCGAGGTCAGGGCTCTTGTTGCAGGCGCGGCAGGATGGCAGTCCTTGGGTGGTGACAATTGCGGGCGCTTTACAGCCCTGCTCATGCCACCTGACCTGGGAGGAGCCTTTTGCCTCCATGTTAGGTGAGGCCGGCAAGCTGTGGATTCGTTCAGCCGGGTCACTACTTTCATTGACAGAGAGTTGGTGTTTGCGTGTGGAAAGAATTGTGAAATAGAAAACATCTGCCAAGATAACCCCTCAAGTCACCTGCTTTAGGCGGGGGAAGTGTATTGTAGGCAGAATCAGGCTGTGCCTGTCGGTTGGCGCCCAGCACCTGTGGCTTGCATATAAATACGCAACTGGCAATCTTTGATTCGTTCCCGGCTTCGTCCCCATTGAGACAATTCCAGCATTGCAGCGGCTAAGCCAAGTCCAAAGGCACTTGATTGGAGTGCACCGTCTCAAGGCGCCTAGCAAGGCATCCTAGAGGCAGGCTCCCAACAGAAGCATTTCTCGCCAGTACTTGCACCGCCATTCCCCGTCACTTGTGAATTACACATCCCTATTTCCTATGACCTGTGATATACCATCAGCCTGATACTTTGTTGAAGATCTTCAAACGCCAACTCACCACCTCTATCCACTAAATCGAGGCCATACTCGTGCGGATATTTCCGATTTACAGATAGAATGTTCTATGAATAAGAACAGCAACGCCTATGCAGCGGGACCTCGCGTGATCGGGGATCGGGAGGACGCCTCCGGATACATGCTTACGGCACTGCCCCGTGGTACTAGCTAGCTTTCCTACTCGTAGAGTTCACATCAGTGGGAGATGGGAAAAAAGCGCCGAGCTGACCGGGATTCTTATTATGCAGCCTACCACCAGGCATCATAAGAGTCTTAGAACCGGGAAAGCATCCTATAGTTGTGATTCAAGTTCTTTCTAGTTTCAGATGACATCAAAACTTTTTTAACTATGCACTGAGCAAATGCCTGAGTACCTTTTGTCTACTCCCATGATTATTGATTACAAGCTAGATTTGGATTTAGAACCATAACATTGCCTAGTACCTATTATTAATAGTAACTGTGGTCTTACTAACCCGCGGACCTTATGTTCTACGACATCGAGGTTCGCTTCTCTGATTTAAATGTCATCATTGAGGAAAGCTTCGTATTTTAAAGTGTTTTGAGCGCCTGCAAGTGTCCTTCCTCCATCAGATCAGAAATTCGTCACCACTGTTTGAGATGGGGAATCATCTTTGCCGACAGGGGCTTTCTATTTCATATAGTTCAACACTTAGTTGAAGTTTCGGTGCTATGTAGTACCGTATCGTGTTAGAAATTATGTTTGGTATTACAGCCGGTTTTCTAACTCTGGGCAAGAGAAATACGTAGACATATAATAATAACAATCTTGGGTTTAGACTTTATGCGCCATTCCCCCGCAGTTGGTTTTCTCTTGTCCTATCTTCTTCTGCCGAGGTGATGTCCTTATGCCAGGGCTTCTATTCTTCTGCTCGGTGAATTGAAATGTCCGGAAAGTCCGTTCTTCGTCATCTCGTATTATTTGTCAATTTCAATGAGCTCAGCCAACAGTGCGACTAGACATGTGCCTGGTCGGGAGCTATGAGCTATCGGTATAACTACCTGAATGACCAATCTGGTAACTTGAACAGTGCCATTTTGGATTCTCTTTCAGAGCAAAGCGGCATATTGGTCAAGGTTCATAGAGAGAGAACGACTCTTGAATAGCGCCATAAAAAGGCTGCATTGATAAAGTTATTTTGCTGCATGACATCAGGCTGATAAAGTTGACGATTATACAAGTGATGTGTCCTCTTTGTAATTGTTAGTCTCTTATATCGAAGTCTGTAGCAAGACAAAAATAAAGAAATGGCTCTCTTTACTTTGGCGCTCAACGTCATTGGCAGCCATCAGCGTAAGCAGGCGGGGTTTGCTACCGCCCGTTCTCCGAGTTGGCAGCGCCTTGTTTGTCTTACAGTGAGACAATGGTGGGTCCCCCAGCCAACAATAAGCAGCAGACGTACGGATACATGCAGCAAGGATGTCTAAGATGCAAGTCCAACTCCGAAGCTTCCGGGCGCAACCTGTTGGGATTCACAGCAGAGGGCTCGTGATGACACTTTGACGAATCATGCCACCGCCTCGCCGTGCATCTTCGTACTCGACCCACAGCTCCGACGCCTACTTCAGCTTGCTCAGCCTCGTAAAACATGAAACTTGTGTCGTTTTGGGGAGAGCGCGGAGAGATATATCAAGTAGCTTTTGCCCAGTGCACGCCATTGCCGTCGACACACAACCACATCATTAATATCACTTCAAACTGTCGAGATGAGAGAGAAATACGCCGACCGCCCTGTTGCCCAGGCACTCTACACCGCCTGGCAATTCGCCTTTGCTATTATGGTGTTTATCATTTTTGTCGTCTGCTGGCTGGTGCAGGGAGAGACAATCAACGTGCCCGACTGGACAAATGATCTCCGCGACTACGACGAAGACGACTGGCAGAAGTACTCGACAATCTTGATCTGCTGCGTATTAGCCGCCTTCGCCGTGTGTGTCGCCACGGGTGTTGCCTTGATCAGGTCTGACAGCAACCATGGATACACGTGATGATTGGACAGAGCGTAAGTGCAATTTCTCTTGATTACCATAACTGAATCATATTCTAATTTCTTTAGAGATTATGTCAATCTGACACGTTTCGTCCGGCGGTCAGCAACCGGGCTGGTGGGGACTATGTTGACATGTGCGACAATTTTGTCTGAGCCGTGATGCTGTCAGCATGCATGATGTCATTGTCATGAATTTCATCGCAGCACCGGCCACTCCGCCACCCGAAGCCCGCAGACGCGAGCACAAAAGAGTGCGACCGTGGTGTTGTACCACACGACTTTAACCCGCGAGTCTCGGACTTTCGGCATGCTATACGGAGCCGCTGACCGGAAGAAAGGATGTTCTTCGGACCGCCGAAGCTCCAAATTATTGCGGCTGTGGTACCCGAGAGGTCGCCTCGCGGCAAGGGAAAGCGCGTGCACCTCTGAGTAATCTTTGATAACTCGCGTCGTCGGATAGTGTCGCGCCGCTTGGTATACCATCTTTATCAGCCAGGTTGAGGGTGCAAGCATGGGATTACTCGACTCCCATCGTGGTCTACGGATATGATCTGTTGAACCAACCCTATGCCGACAGGATCACCTCCAAGAGAAGCCATTCACGTGCATCGGTGAATAAGGCACAATCTTCTATCCGCCGAGGGATAGAAATAGATGCCGACTCTACGAAGTTTCCCCTCGACGACTATAAGACGCTACTATCTATTACTATCTGTCTGCTTCTTCCCATCAAGGGCAGGGCTTTTTTTGCAGTGAACAGGCCTGCCCTTGATGGGAATAAGCAGATAGATAGTATTAGATAGTAGCGTCTCACAACCATTAAGGGGGAACTTCTAGGTCTCAATCTTTATTTGCCTGGTCGATCGGAAAGGCCTTTACTGGGGTCGGTGTCTATTAGCCCGGTTGGTCGAAGGGGCTAGTAGAGATGGAGACTCTGGAATAAGGACAATAATAGTGCATTATGTACATCCAAATGTTTAAAGCCCTCCTGTTATGTCTTCTCGATCCAGAGGAGAAATAATTCATATGTGACGTCAAACGGACTCGAGCGATTTCGTGTGGAGGGGGAACCTGGTGGCCCGGTAATCCAGAAAGGCCAGGTTATCAATCTTGCAGCCGAAGCTGTCAATGACAAACATGTGGTCTGTGATAATGGCAATGCTACACATTGTGTTGCAATGCTCTGGATAAGGGTACATAGCATTCATGCTAAGACTGACAAATCATAAACTGTCCTTCAACTAGGAAGATAGATATGTGACTTAAAGGAAGGGTTATTTTTCAGAATGCTACTTTTCGTCTCTTGTTATATTCCCTTAGACGTAAGACAGTAGTGCACGAGAAAAACAGATACACTTAGTAGACATTTTAAATCAGCCCGGTGTTCTGCAACATGTCCTCCAGATCATTACTCCATGAGATTAGGTATCTGGCTTAGAACCTTCTTTGCTGCCCCAATGATCACCAGGCACAGCGGAGTTTCATCTATGGACTGGCAAGTTGACTGGTACGTTGGCGGACAATCAGGCGCCAGAGGCTGTTCATGCCATTCTCGTTGTCGCTCCTCCAGACGTTCAATGAAAGACATGAAACATTTGTCTCGGTGGCGTTCCATGCCGCATATCTCGGTCTTGACGGCGTTGTGCATTAAACCCTTCCATTCCTCGGCCGACACCTCGACCATAACCGCTGGCGGAGAATTACCCGAGCTGCCATTTATACCGCCGAGGCTGAGACAGAGCTTTTCCCCCGCTTCAGATGCTTCTTTGGCTTTGGCATCAATGGTTCTGGAGAATCTGACATACGACTCGGCAAGACAGACGCACAGGACACCGAGAATCGTAGCATTCTGAAGAACAGAGGAGAAACGAAGAGGACACTTTCTGCAGTCAAGAACATCTGCTGCTGTCTCAACGGAATTTCGGAGAATTGTGAGGTCATCTGGTACGACCATCTCGTCTTTAGCCCCAAGCCGATTCAATAGCAGGTACAGGATGGATAGGCAGGCACAAGGGCTGGTTGGTTCTGGCCGGTTTGAAATACTACATGAGGCATGAAATCCGGATTCGGGGCATGGTTGATTCTGCCTCCTAGGAATATTGACAAGTAGGTGAGTAGGTATGTTCGGCTAGAGGATGTTGGTTGCTTCCTGGATATAACTCTCAAAGTCAGCCACGTATAGCGGCACAAACACGCTAGCTGTTGCTAATCCCTCTGACTTGTTTTCACTACCTTCATTATTATGAATGGTGCTGGTGCGAGGTGACGTCGGCCAAGCGGGGACCAGGTTCAAGTCGGATGGGGTCTGTGGTGTTGGCGATGGAAGAGCAGATAGTCGTCGACGAGATTCTTCTAGACTTAAGCTCGGTCGTGTCCTCGGTCTGCCTATTACTATCTCGCCTCGTTCGCAGCCACACAATTAAACACACCTTTCTCCTCTACCGACGCCCTCAATCTTCTTCTCGTCATCAATGGCGTTGGCATCATAGGCCGTTCAGTGTCAAACGTGATGGCGGTTGGGTATGGCTGTATCACACTACTTGCATCCTTCACCTTGATCGCCGCCGTCTGTCTCTTGGCCTGGCCTGCTGTGTCTAATGCCCAAGGATTATACGCTTGGGCAAGTATCTATGGAATAGCTGCTGGAGCCATACAGAGCCTGTTTCCTCCCGCTTTGTCAGACTTGACCACGGACGTGCAAAAGATGGGAGTCAGGATGGGCATGGTGTTTACCATAAATAGTGTGGCTACTCTCACAGGGCCACCTACAGCAGGACTCATCATCCAACGGTCTGGGGGGCATTACCTTGGGGCGCAGTTATTTGCTGGGGCATCGCTGTTTTTGGGAGGGTTGTTGATATTTGTCGCTCGGTGCTCAAAAACCCCGAATACTGAAGGATACAAATAAAATGTTGACTACTTGCACGCGATGAACGATGGTGAGAGTCAACACTTTGTTTGAGACTCGTGTAGAATCCTGCTCGCTATTGTGCCAATAGCCAGGTCGGATAACTGTTCAGCTTGGGGCCTGTCGACAGGGCTGGCAGGATTCCCCGGCTTGTAACCCACCCCGGATTGCCCGGAGGCCTAGACGGCGCTTTTCTCGCTTTGATGGGAAACTGAACGCCTGAGAGACTTGCTTGCTTCGTGCATAACCGTAAATGTGGCTGGATTTGGTAACTACATCGTCTCGGCAACGTGAATGGCCTACTTAGGATAGGCAGTGTATGCTTTATGTTGTTCTACCAACAACCATCCAACACTTAGAGATCAACTCATACCTAGTCTTTAGTGACAACGTGCTAGCATATTGTACTGCCTCGCTAACGGTCGCATCATTTCATCTTGTCCAGGTGGCCCGCTAACGACGTTGAAGAGAACCAAACAACATACCGATGACCAATGGCAACAATTGGCACCCACTCCGACCCATGCTTCTTGGCTCCTAAGTCTGATTATCGCTTCACGTTGGTGGCCTGAGAGCCTCGCATTCGCACACCGACAATCCAGAGGACGTTGACCAAGACAATTCGAAGCCAGAATTAAGCGACAGTTGAACTGAAACGAACGTGATCCGTAAAATAATACGAGTTCCAGCACGTGTAGTAACATATCACTTCTGAATCGTAAACTAGCCAACCACTTGGGTAGAAACGCGGGAACAAAACCGAACCATCCCCGACCCCGGCACAATTAACATGGTGGGATTGGTTTCATGCCTAGGCAGGTTCCACTATGAGGCCCTGTTCCCTGAATAGGATTCGACAATAAGCAAAATATAGCATGATACGGATTGGCGCAGCTGGGCAGTCGAGTCTCGCCATCGCTTGGCCATTCCTTTAGGATCTCCCGGCAGATCCTGCTTAATTTCGATCTTTCGTTACATCGTACGCGTTAAGCAGCTGCCGTTTTCGATTGAATCGTCCAGGGATTGGAGCGTGGTTAAATACCACCCCACACCCGTCATGTTCCCGACGAGCCCAGAGCAGTTGAACCAACTCCAACACCTTTCACTCCCCCTGTAAATATCTCAACCATGGCATACAACATCGTCCGTTGTCTGACCGCCGCACTGCTGGTCTCCAGTGCGACCGTCCAGGCTGCCCCCGCCGACTCAGCCGATACCACCAGACTCGTTGAGCGAGCTACTTTCAGAGACGACTTCAACACCTTCAACACGGACACGTGGTCCTGCGAATACACTTGCCCCCTCATCGAGGGTGCCAAGGCCCGCTACCGCCTTCGCTCGGGCGTCGAGCCCGACAACGAGGGCTCGTGGTCCAAGTCGCGCTACAAGCCCAAGCGCTTCACCTCGGGAAAATTCACCGTCTCCTTTTCCCTCACAGAGCGCCCAAATGAGCAGCCCGTCTGGTGGGGTGTCGCCCTCTGGGACGAGACGTACGGAAAAGACAACTTTAACGAGATCAACTTTGGCTACACGACCAACCAGAAGGGACTCGGCGACACGCAGCTGCGCTTTGAGAGCGCTAAGCGCGGTGATGATGACTACCTCGTGATCGAGACGGGAGTTGACCTGTATGATGAGCAGTATCATACTGCTACTCTCGAGTACGACTCTACGCATGTTGCCTTTTACCTCGATGGCAGGAAGCTCGGCGAGTTCACCAACACGAGCATCATCCCAACTGACCCCATGGATTTCATTATTGGTCCGCGCCTTGTCACTGGTGGCGACCCGCTGACCAAAGGCTTTACCCAGTCCGTCGATTGGGTTGAAATTGAGTATTAAGCTTAGGAATCTGTGCAGGTCTTGGATAGACTGTAGTTGGGTGCAATCTGGTTGATCCCATTCCTTGTATCAATTTTGTATATAAATGAGCTCTGGAGATTTTGATCTAAGAGAATATTTTGCATTGGACTGTCGATGAAGCCTACGATTTGCACGTCTCTGCTGATGATAGGTACATTAAGGGTTTGACCAAAGCTACCTCGTAAATACGTAGCTTGGTGCTACCGCTGTGAGACTATGCCAGCCAATAATCAGTCCCAACAACTAATAAGAAAGCTTCTATCAATCTATGTCCCTAGCAACCAGCTTTCTTCAATAATTTTCCCAAACAAGCAAGGGTGATGAGCCTAGGGGCTTGGACGTTTCAACGCCGTTGACTAACCAAATGCCAGACCGATAAGAATCATAAGATCCGGCATTCTCGAGAGAGACGCGGAATTAATACCGTTATATGGAGACATCGCTTAACCCCAGACCCGTCACTTGCAAAACCGGGCGAGATCTGCAATGTCGTGTCTCAGGCACGCACAATAACTGGCTGCGCGATAATTAACAACTCCACTTCCACTATCGCGGGCAACAGGGGCTTGCATCTCGTGCCTTGCACAAGGACTCAGCCGCACGAGGCCGATCTATCCGTGCGGCCGTTATATGTCTCCCTTCCAATGCTGTCTCTTCTTTTACCTGAAGTCTCTCATGGTTGTTAAAATGTGGCGTTTTAAGCGTGCGCCGTCTACTTGGGCGTTCTTGGCTCTTGCAGCATGCGTTGCCTCTGCCAAGGAGGTTGTCTACTTGACTGATCTGCCTCTGTATAGCTTTCTTGTAAGTAACAACCCACCAAAACCCCACATCACGCGACATTCTGACCTTGGCTGAGGCCCCCTGTGCTGCATCTGCACTGTCCAACAATATCCGGTATCAAACATTCAGCAAAAACTGCCCAGAGGCAGTGACCGACTTGCAATCATGTATCTGCACCGAGCAATTCGAGCCTGTCTCGTCCACCGCGTCGTTGATGATTAGTGTCACCTGTGGTTCAACGGCCAGCGAAGATCAATCCTCGGCGTCAACAGTCCTCAAAGCCTACTGCGATCAGGAGTGGAAAGTGGCATTTTCGACAGCAAAGCATCCCGTTTCTTCCTTCATAGACGAGATCTCTGCTATGACTGACCTAGCTCCATGTGCATCCGCACGGTTGTCCGGAATTCTACGAGACATGGTCAGTATCTGGCTCTAGGCTGCTCAGCGCATCATCAATTGGCTTACCAAGAATACTTCTAGACTGAATATCTTTGCCCACCTGAGCCAACAGCACTGGCGCCCTGCGCCTGTGACAAGAACCAGAACTCCTTGAGGATTAGCCAGAGTATTATTCCTTTCGTTGGGCAGGGCTGTTCGTCTAACAAAGATGATGTCAAATCTGCCCAGGCCATGTTTGCGGCGTACTGCGGAATGAACTCGGGGACAACTTCATTCCCGACAACAACTCTTCCGCCGGGAGACATGTCCTACTACGTTACCAATCTTCCTCGGTATGCGTCCCTCGACACCTGCGCACAGCTCTGTGTAGACATTGCGGCCATGTACCAGACCACAAGCTTCTGCCCCAACAACGGTCCAGAGGCTCTGGCTTCATGCCTTTGCTTAAAAACCTCAGTTTCAAAGACTGTCTCCAGTGAATTGACCTGGCAGATCAAGAACCACTGTCATACAAATATGTTGGACAACCTTTCGTCCGCCAGCGCGGTCCTTGATTACCGTATAAACTCGAGAAATTCCGTCTCTTAGCAAAGTGGACACCCTCTAAGCGTCAATCAACTAATGGCTGCTCTGGATATAAGAGGGAGATAACACAAGCAGCTTGATCGATGATTTGGTTAAGCTGGGGCGTGGCTGGTTACTAGACCATTTAACCTGCATAGTGGAGTAAAAACCCACTTTGCCGAGAGACGGAATTTCTCGAGTTTCTACGGTATTACTGCAGCGCAGCCAGGGGAGAAGTCACGGCCACAGGAATAGCAGTCTCCCAGTCCCAAGATGCCGGCTCAAGGACTAGATCGGGATATATGGCTTCTGAAACGAGTAGCCCTGGCGATTCGAAAGACGACAAATCCGGGAGCCCCAGTGCTGGAGTCATTGCCGGCGCAGTTGTTGGTTCGGTCGTGGGCTTGTTGGCCGGAGGTGCTTGTGTGTTCTTTTTCATGAGACGGGCTGCTCAAAGAAAGCAAGAAGGTCGTGCCTCAGAAGAAAGAAATGGGAGCCATGGGGTTGTTCGACTAGAGTCGGTGTCCGCGGGCCAGGTTGATCCATCGGCTGCTCCTCCACCGTATGAGGAGCGCCCTTCACATCCGATTTCAAAGAGCTAAGCAGATTAGAACAGACTTATATAAACACATCCAGAACTCTTCCTGGGTCGTCTTTTCTTGGAACATCTGTTTTCAAGATACGTAACCCTGCCAAATTCTGAGGTAGACCAATGCCCTTCAAGGAATGTGCACCCTTCCACCACCTATGCCAAGATGATATGACATTTTTAAGAGTTAAAATAGATTTAAAGTCAATATTTTACTTGCCTGGTCTCACTAGTACACCCACTCGCTCTCAGCCGCAGGCAACTACCCCCTGCTGCCGACCCTGGGTGCGACCGTCTGTAACCGCCGAGGCGCACAGCCCTTACGCGCCGAGCGTCGAGCCAATTGAAGCCATAGAATATCTCCCTTGTCTTGTCTCAGGTTCTGCATGTTGGTTCACGTACTTCCGCCCAACAGATCTTCCTCAAGCATTTAACTTAATGTTCTCTTGCGGTCTCAACCCATCCTTTTTCTTCTAATCCTCTTTTGTCGCTTGTTCTATCGAATTGTCCAAGTGTAGCCAGAAACACCTTAATAACTTTTTCCTTACTACCTACCAGATCATGTCGTCTGCGCTCTGGGATCCAGCAAACCTGCTCCAGATCACGGATGATCTTCGCGATCAATCCGGCAAGATTAGCTGTCTCGGCATCACGCGAAACAGCGCTCGATGCAGATGGGCCATTCTCGAACCTGATCTCTCAGATGTCCGCCCACTACTTAAAAAGATGTCTCTATCAAAACCAGAGTTAATCACCACCGACACCCTGCGTCGACTTGCTAGGCTCTGTCTGTGCCCCAAGTTCCACCAACACCAAGCAGAACAATTTGTCCGCCATTGGACCACCATCATCAAAGCAGCGGTCCAGCAGCACAAGAACCTTACAGAAAGCATGGCAGATGCTACGCCAGACGAGGTTCACTCCAGCCAGATGGATTCTGATTCCAGACAAAGACAGTACAGCGAATCCGCCATTTCAATCAAATCCCTTCAGAGTCAACTGGCTGCAGAGCGTGAATCATTCGCCCAACTAGCTGCCACCTGGAAGAATGGCTCTGAAGAAGTGAGGGTCGAAAATGGCCATCTCAAAGGGCAACTTCGAGAGGTCCAGGATCGATTGAGGACGTCAGAGGCTACCATGTCGCACCAAACGCAATCGAGTCAGGCCCTGATGGAAAAGATCGGGGAAGAATCAGAGGCGCGCAGGAAAGTCGATCAGGAGAACATGACTCTTCAAGCAAAGTTAGGAGACATGCAAGACCAACTTGGGGCGTTTGAGGCAGTTCGAACCGAAAACAACTTCCTCAAACAGGAAGTAATCAGACTCGGAGAAAAGCACGGAGAGACTCTACGAGCATATGAGTCGGAAGTCGACAAAGTCAAGCTGGCTGAAGAGCAACTCGTCACAATACAGGAGGCCAAGGATTCAACTATACACCAGTATCAATGCCGGATTGATGAGCAAAACAACCACAGAACCGGTCTTGAAAGGCGCATCGCCGGCCTGGAGGATGATGTGGCCCAGTTAGAAGCAAGGATCGCGGCGTGTTGGCTACATGCCTTCTGGGCGTGGGCGTCACGGTTCGGAGGTAGATTGGGCACATCGTCTCGACTTCCCAAGACCAAAGCCGAGCGAGTGGGGGAGATCGCCCTCAAGACGTATGCTTAAAGAGGCCTGTCAGGTGTTTATTGTGCATAAGTAGTCGTTTAATGTTGGAACTATCTGGTTTGGGTATCTTCTGCTGCAACAAAGAACACAATATCTTAACACATTAGAGCATCATAACCAATGCTAACACAGTTGCC
>JAADYS010000347.1:0-23953 GCA_012931995.1 Fusarium albosuccineum | reverse complement strand
GGTAGGTGCCTGAGGCACCTACAACACATGTCAGCTAGTATATCATGTTAGCCAATCACATGATATCAGCGGCCCAAAAAGTGGGCCTCCTCAATCACTTCTATCAATTGATGATAGCTTCAATTGAGAGGAGAGATTGAAGAAGAAGAAGAAGTAAATTACACAAGCAAAATAAGGAGGAATCGAACACATGACTTCTATGACTACGAACATACGATTTAACCACTACGGCATTCACATCACGGGGACCTTAATTGAAGTCGCTGCAATTTGAATAGATAAGGCAGCCACAGTTAGAGACCACTAAAGAGCCCGCTGAAGAGCCACTGAAGAGGCCACTGAAGAGGCCACTGAAGAAGCCACTAAGAGCCACTAAAGAAGACCCTGTTAGGGGGCCTATAGGCTGTTGAGACCTAACATTGTTAATTCGTGTAACATGAAAAGGAGCCCTGACATCGTCTTGTTGAAAATAAGGTTGAGGACTAACAAAGCGTACAGTGTGCAACCGTATTTACACTATGCATATGCAGATCCTGTCCAATCAATTGCAGCCATTTTGCCGAGTCAGACAGTGTGTCGGCTCTCTCAACACTGTGCAGCGCGTTCAACAAGCACGCACGCCCCATGTCCAAAAACGCCCCCCTCCCGCGTAGGTCAAGGTGAGCTCCGGAAGTGGTTCCAGCTACAACCTGCAGGGATTGAGTTGGTCGCCGCCTTTAGGTCTCTACCTAGAAGCAGGCTGACACTTTTACACCCATGCAAGCCGGAATAATTGTCCTCTGGGCCTGGAGATGCTTCCACGGTTTCAATGAATCGACTAGCAATATTGCCATATCTACCGCCCAGTCCAAGATTCCACCAAGCAGACAGTGAATTCGACGCGAGCCGAGCAAGATCATAAGCGCAAGAGGTAGCCAACCATAATTATGCCTACACTACCTAACCTAAAGCGGCGGCATCTTGTCCCTCAGTGATCATGGCGCTTGTCTAAGGTACCGTACCCTATGCACGTCAGATATGGAGGCATGATTGTCGAGTTGATTTAGAGACACTCTCATAAACCGATTAGTCTCCCGTCCTTATCATCCATAATATTCAGTATACTCCGAAGCTTTAGCTGTAGTACGGCTTGCAGGGAGCCAATTGTTGTGATGCTCTGTTGGACTAGATTGACATCTAATGCAGCAAAAGAGTAACCATGGCCTTTTGCCACAGAAGAACCTCGCTTCCAGAGCCTATCCTGCCGACCTCCCCTATTGGCTCTTAAACGTCTTGCAGCCTCTTACCCGCAAATCTTCCTCAACACCCAAGCACTTGTTCCACAACATGCTCGGATTGGGGTGCCTCATAATCAACCCAACATCAATAGCTCCCCCCTCCTTGGTGGATGGATCGTGGAGGAAGAGGTCCCACGCCATCATCCGTCACCTGGCTTGGGTCGGTATGCCTATAAGTTGAAATTAGCACCGGTGGAAAGATACACGAGAGGATTGACCGACCGCCTATCCCAATTCATTCTGTGCATCTCACGCCCTCGACTCCATCTCCGACCTTCATTCGTCGCTACCGGTCTTGCCGGTAAAGGTGAGCCGTCGCGAGAGACACTATGGTCCGGGGTTCGAGGCGAGGCCCACCGTCCCCCAAGTTCCCGTTCTGCATGTCTATGCCTTGCCCAGCTGGGCAACCTTGTTGGCCTGGCCAAGAGTTATTAGTCAAACCGGTAACTGCTGGTTGATTCGTCTTACGAGGAGCTTCTGGAAGACATTTCTATCCGTGGGCTAACATAACCATCAGGCCTGTCCAAGACATAGTATCCGTCTAGAGGGATAGGTGTCGGTGGCCTTGAGCTTGCGTCGTATGCTGGCCGGATTGATGAGACTGTTGGTAGAGACTGTCTTTCATTTGTGTCTATGTCGCTGCTGCTATTGTTGGAGACCACAACTGCTCCGCCTCGAGGACCCATAGGCTGTGGCCCATAGCTACTCTGTGAGTGAGAGCGTCGCTGTCTGGCAACTGGCTCTGGGGCAGGGATGAGGTCGTAGTCATCGCTATGCACAGTAGCAACGTCAGTACCGGGAGACGGAGGTCTGCTGATGTTGTCTTGATTATTTTCGTTGCTGCGACGAGCTTTGTTTGAACAGCTGCGGCTTGCAACAGATACTTGGCTACTGCGGCGCGAAGGGTTGTTGTCGGCATTTCTGGATCCAGATAAGCTGCCTCTTCTACTTTCACGAGCACCAAGAGACTGTGATCGAGACCGCACAGGAGTTCCTGGAGCGGAGCTTGCTACCGTCGAGGCTCTCCCAAGGGGGAGTCCGAATGCCCGACACAGTCGCTGGCGCCAAGTTGGCTGACGAGAAACTCGCCTCCAAGAGGACGATGCAGGGCGCCCAGTGGGTGGCCCCTGTTGGTTCCCGTGAAAATGCGGCGGGAAAGAAGGCCTTGGCTGACTGAACTGAATAGGTTGAGCTGGATAAAACATGGGAACCGGATGCTGTCCTGGGATTCCTTGGGATTGCGGGAGCAGAACTTGGCCGCCGCTGATGCTGTAAAGCACTGGCTGATAGAAGACTTGCTGTGGCTGGCTGGGGTAGTGCGGTATGACGGGCAGCTGTCCCATCGAGACGCTCGTGACCAAGCTGCTTGGGCGCCTTCTGCGCCGCCGACGACGACGCGCGAGGACAATTTCTTGATGGGAGGAGGTGATCCTGCCAAGATAGTACATGTACGCGAGCAGGAGAACGATCGAAGTGACGACTATGCTGAATATTATCCCAAACTGCTCAGCTGCAGCCAAGCAGTTCCACCCCGAGCAATCGGTGTTGCGCGGGCGGAGAGACGAGGTCTGCTGTGCAGACATGGTGGGTGGTTTTTGAGCGGGAGGCATTGTTTCTTTCGAAGCTGCTTGGTGCCTAGGTGGGTTTTTGAATTGACAGATGAAATTGGAGTACGAAGCCACGGAAGTGTCTGAAGGAAATTTGGATCGAATATGCACTCCAAAGTGTCTTGTCAGAAGAGGAGGCTTCGTGCCCGTTTCGATGTGGCGGTTGCTAAGAGAGGGGGAAGCAGAGAAAGAAAAGGCTCCAGTATTTTGGAGGAGTATTAGATGGCTCGAATGTGGTTGCAGAGGAGCTGGAGGCGCAGAATCCGGCACTGGTAGACAGTGGTTGCCAACTGGCGAGACGGCTTTCTGGGAATGGCTACATACCTACCTAGTTGCATTCATTCTACCACGAATGCTGCCTATTGCCCCGATACGGAGCCATACCTAGCAAAAAGGAACATGCTGATCGGTATAGAAATGAGACGCAGGCAAATCTATTCTGCCAATTAGATGGGCAGGGCAGTTGTGAGTTGGACTTTACTGCGGTAGATTATTTTAGCATGATCTTCGCTGGAATGAATACCTACTCCATACAGTTCGAAGAGCATGTTGAAATGCAGACTACTTAGTGAAGAATATGAAGAAGTGAGCTGCTACCGTCAGCGAGCAAATGAAGCATCCAAGTTGCTGTCGATTGCTCAATGAGATGGCTCGATCTCATCCTACGTGTGGTGGTCATACCGACATCTATATTGGGGTCTTGAAAGTATTTCACAAGAATCCGAAAAGCCCCGGGAAACTACTACTTGCTAGCTAGTGAAAGATATCGGATTGCTTGTTGCAATTCATTCTTCCCCTAGGCTTATAACAACTCGATGGAACGTTGAAGTTGAAGGCGGCTCCGCGCTCCACTAAAACTTCCCGAGCTGCCCCCTGGAGCCACCACAGCCACCTTCAGCCAATCAGCGACGCGCATCAGGTACGTACCGCTCAGAGGTTCAATCAAGCCAAGGTAGTTCTCAGATTCTCATCAGCCCAGCGACGCAACAAAAGCTAGCACGACAAATCTCCTGCGCGACCATCCACACCCGCTCCCTCGTCGCCAGCGCCGCCCAAGCCTCTCAAAAACTCCCCCAGGTCCTGCGATTGACTATGCTTCTTGCTTTTTGAACCACCCGATGAGCTGATTCTCCCTTGACTCGAGGCGCATTGCTGGCTGCTCCGAGCGACGCGTTCCTCCATCCGCCTTCTGGCTCCCAAAACGAACCAACATCGCACTCCTTTTATCTCTACGCGACCCTCCTCACAGCCATGTCGACTCTACAAAATGGCACCGCGAATGGTGTCAATGGCGACGCAGATGACGTCCCAGTCAGCACTCGATTCACCGACATCCCTTCAGCCATTGACATCCCCGTGCAAGGCGACCAGGAGGATGAAGCTGTCGAAATTGATCTTGAAGATCTAGTTGACGATCCCACCGAGCTCTGCACCCTTTTCGAAAACGAACGCGCCGCCAAGACGTACTGGATGACCGTGGCTCTAGCTTATGCCAAACAACACAAGATCGACCATGCCATCGAGATGCTTCTTCGAGGCGGCAGCGCCATCCAGAGCAACAGCACCAACCCACGCGATAAAGTCAGCATGATCTGTTGTCTGTGCTGGATGTACCTGTGGAAGAGTCGAGAGGCTCCCCGAGTCGCCCCCGATGGCACTCGAGTGTCCGAAGCCAAGACCAAGGAGTACTATCTACAACTCGCGACATCCTCCCTCAACGACGCCGCTCGACTTAACCCATCATTTCCGCCCATTTTCCTTGCCCGTGGTGTCCTACTGCTTCTACGAGCATCGCTGCAGGCGCCGTCCAAGACTGCTGGAGGAATTGGTTCTGAAAAGCACGAGCTTCTGAAGACTGCTGTCAAGTCCTTCGACGACGCTCTTCGAGTGTCACAAGGCAAGAACATGCTTGCTCTGATGGGCAAGGCGCGTGCTTTCTTCTCTATGCACAAGTATCCCGAGTCGCTTGCCATTTACCAGGATGTTTTGCAGAAGATGCCCGACCTGGTTGATCCGGATCCTCGAATCGGAATTGGCTGCTGCTTCTGGCAGCTGGGATTCAAGGACGATGCCAAAATGGCTTGGGAAAGGTGCCTTGAGATTAACCCCAACTCCAAGGTTGCTAATATCCTCCTGGGCTTGTATTATCTCGACGCAAGTGGCCATGTTCCCGTCAACAGCGACGAATTCCTCAAGCTGTACAAAAAGGCCATGACCGAATATACGCAAAAATCCTTCAAGCTTGACAAGGATCTCCCTCTTACATGCTCTACCTTTTCCAGCTATTTCCTATCCAGAAAGGCGTGGGACAATGCGGACAAGCTTGCACACAAGGCGATTCAGTACACGGACGTCAATGCCATTGCAAGTGACGGCTGGTATCTGCTTGCGAGAAAAGAACACTACAGCGGCAACACTGAACGCGCAACCGACTATTACCGCCGTGCCGATGATGCCAGAGGAGGAACAGAAACAGGCTACCTCCCTGCCAAGTTTGGTGTTGCTCAGCTGTCCGTCATGAAGAATGATCTTGGAGAGGCCAAGCTCCGTCTCGAGAAGATGATTCAGCAATCTAAGAATCATGAAGCGATGATCCTTCTCGGCACTCTGTATGCCGAAGAGGTCTTTTCCAACCAAGTCAGCGATAGCAAGGAAGATAAATCTGCAGAGCTTAAGAAGGCCATTACTCTCCTTGAAGGAGTTCGAAACGCCTGGAAGGATCCCAAGAAGACATTGGCCCCTGACGCGTCAGTTCTCCTCAACTTGGCGCGCTTGTACGAGACAGACCACCCGGACAAGGCTCTGCAGTGCTTGCAGCAAGTGGAGCAGCTAGAATTGGATCAAGTGCCCGATTCAGAACATCCGGAGGATGTCACAGACGAAGCCGAGACCAAGGCCGCTCTTCGCAAATCTCTACCTCCTCAACTGCTGAACAATATCGGTTGTTTCCACTCACAAGCTGAGAAGCATGAACTTGCCAGCGACATGTTCGAAGCTGCACTAGGTGCTTGCATAAAGATCGGCGAGAAGGATCCTGACATGGACACAGATGCCCTAGTGTCAACCATTAGCTTCAACCTGGCTAGAAGTTATGAGTCAAGAGGACTTACAGACAAGGCCATCGAAGTCTATGAAGGTCTTTTGGCCCGACATGATGATTACACGGATGCTCGCGCCAGACTGGCCTACATCAAACTCAGGAAAAACCCAAACAAGGAAGGCCCGGATGCCGTTGCCAAGTTGTACCAGGAGAACAACACCGACCTGGAGGTTCGCGCCCTTTATGGCTGGTACCTTGGTAGAGTTCACTCGAGGAAACGCCCCGCCAACATTGGCGAGGATCCAGAGTTCCGCCACTACAAACATACTCTGCAGAATTATGATAAGCATGACAGACACGCTCTGGTTGGGATGGGCAATCTGTATCTCATGCAAGCACGAGAGATGCGGCGTGAGTCAGAATCAGAGAAGCAGAAGCGTAGTGCAACATACGGGAAAGCGGTCGAGTTCTTCGAGAAGGCTCTGTCGTTGGATCCAAAGAACGCTTATGCCGCCCAGGGCATCGCAATTGCCCTCGTGGAGGACAAGAAGGATTATAAGTCCGCGCTTGGTATCTTCAACAAGGTTCGCGAGACTCTCAGGGACTCGCATTTGTACGTCAATTTGGGCCACATCTATGCCGAGTTAAGACAGTACTCCAAGGCTATCGAACATTACGAAATTGCCCTTTCTCGGGATGGCAAAGCAAACGATCCTGTGATCCTTGCATGCCTGGGCCGGACGTGGCTAAACCGAGGCCGAGCAGAGCGCGACGTCGATGCATACAATAAAGCACTCGAATGCGCCCAGAAGGTACGCATGCTCGTTACTGATTTGTGTTACTGTCATACTAATCCAGATGCTAGGCTCTTGAAGTTGCTCCTGAACAGGTTCACTACAAGTTTAATGTTGCATTTGTACAAATTCAATTGGTCACGATGATTCAAGGTCTACCGGAGAACAAGCGCTCGGCAGAGCAGCTCGAAAAGGCGGCCGAAGGCCTTGAAGGAGCCATCACATCACTGGATGAGATTGCGACTCACCCCCAGACCCCATATCCCAAGCACGATGTCGAACAGCGTGCCAACATGGCTCGCAACACACTGCGCAAGCAGCTCGAGCGAGCCATCGGGAAGCAGAAGGAGTGGGAGGAGAAGAACAAGGAAAAGATCCAGGCCGCCAAGGAGCAGCGAGAGGCGGAACTCAGGCGGCGCGAGGAAGAACGCCAAAAGGTCCTAGAGGAGGAGCGAGAACGGCAAGAAAAGATCAAGAAGGAGCGTGAAGCCATCGCTGCACGGGACAGACTACTGTCAGAAAAGCGGGCCGAAGAGGAGCGTGCTCGTCAGGAGGCCGAGATGACAACTGATAGCGAGACGGGGGAAAAGATCAAGCGGAAGCGCAAGGCTGCGCCCCGGCCCTCTGGCGAGGGCAAGCCAAAGCGATCCGGAGGAAAGAAAAAGAAGAAGAGCGAGCGCCAAGACGAGGAATCGGAAGAAGAGCCACGTCCCAAAAAGCGTCGCCTTACAAAGAAGGAGTCGGCCAAATTCAAGTCTGCTGAGCTCGTGGTCGACAGCGACGCAGACGAAGACGACGATGGACTCGAACGTGCCGAGAGAAATATCGACAGGGAGGAGACTCCTCTGTCTGAGGCGGACGAAAGGGCCATTGATGATGACAAGATGGACGTTGATGAGGGGGGTGACCAAGGGGCCGGCGACGAGGACGAGGAGGAGGAGATCGCTCCGCGCCAACAGCACAAGCGAGCCCGTCGCGGACGAGTCGTCGAGAGTGATGAAGAAGAGGAAGAAGGCGAGGACGAAGCCCCTGCACAAGCCAAGAGTGCATCTGGTGATGAGGATGATGAACCTCGTCGTGCGGCGGACACAAGCATGGCAGATGCAGAGGATGAGGATGAGGAGTAAGAGGCCTAGAATGCGGATTTGTCTATCAAGCTCCGAGGTGATTTCGGGGTTGTTTCTCTCCAGTTCGAAGTGGGGCTACTTGTATCATAAGGCTAGATGATTTACACCAAGGCATAGGGGAAAATGGAAAGCGTGTTTGCAACTGTTCTTATTGTTATCTTGTCCTGCTTGGTGTTGCTTTGGGGCTCAGTCTTCAACGAGACTGACCATCAGTGCCGTCCAAGTCTTGGTATGTAGCCAACGTGAATCTACATGTTCTTCGCGTGAACATGGTTCCCCTCATCATCTATATATGTTCTTGGCGATAGATGGTCCACAGTCCCGTCTAATTGATTCACATGCCAGACAGAGGTCATGCATCCTGCCCCATCCCATCATTCCCCCCTCTTCCTCTATATAATTCGAGATTCCCGACAGGAGACTGGCCCTCTACAGGCTGTTGCAGGTGAAAACCCTGCGTAGGTGGTCAAGCTTGGTTGGCCAACCAGTTTAGAAGGCGAAGACCTGGTCCTCAAGCTTGCTGACGGGACGGGCCTTCTTGAAGCCAAGACTCTCGGTGGCCTTCTTGAGACCGCTAATCATGGGAGGAGGTCCACAAAGGAGGATCTTGACATCTTCGGCGGGCTTGGGGAGCCATTTCTAATAGTATTATTAGCCAATCGCGCTTGCTCGGCACGGGGTAGGTCACTCACGGTGATCATGTCGGCGGTGACATAGCCGACGCCACCAGTCCAGCCCTCCGGAGGCTTGTCAAGGACGTAGTGAACACGGATACCAGCATCCTGGGAAGCAAGAGAGTCGAGGTCTTCCTTGAGGAGAATGTCCTGGGGGGTGACGTTGGCAAAGATCAGGTCGACCTCGGTCTTGTCCCCGGCGGCTCGGCCCCGGATAATAGCCCGCATGACCTGGAGCATAGGGGTGATTCCAGTGCCACCGGCAATCATGCCGAAGTGTCGGACCATGTTCGGGGTGTAGACAAAGGCACCCTTGGGGCCACGGACCCGGATGGGCTGGCCGACGACGAGGGAGGCCATGTGCTTGGAGATGTTGCCCTGGGGGTAGGACTTGATCAAGAGGTCAAAGTAGCCAGGCTGGTGGTCACCAGAGATGGGCGTGTAAGAACGGACAATCTCCTTGGTAGAGCCATCGGGCTGAGGACAGGGAGCGCCGATGGAGATGTGCTGGCCGATGGGAAGGCCCAGGATGTGCTTGGGGCTGGGGAGCTTGAAGCGGTAGCTATCGTTGGGGGGCGGTATCAGCATGGGTGCATGCTCCAGAGCAATTGGCTGAGGAATCGCCTCTGGGAAGTAATCTCAACTTACATGGCGACATTGTGAGAGATGACGGTCTTCTCCTCGAGCTCGAATTCCTGGAAAACGTCGGGCTTCAGAACCTTCTTGACCTCTGCAATTAACAGCTGTTAGCTGACGACATGGACAGCTCCCCACCAAGGCAAGCTTGAGCGGGGAACAGAAATTTTGGCGCAACGCACGGAAGGCTAAGAAGTTGTAGGCGCCAAAGGCCAGGGCGACGAGAGCAGCATAGGGCGTCCACTCCTTCTTGACGATGAGGGTGCCGATGATCAGAAGCACGCCGGGCATGTAGACATAGTCGATGTAGTGGCGCGCAAAGAGCGAGGTGTCGCCGGATGAGGACATGGTGGGCGAGTTCCCCACTGGACCACGCGATTTTGGAGGGACAACTTTTGATTCTCGTCAGAGGACAGGGCGACGAGCACGCAAGCAGAGGAGGCTCTGGCGCGCTGGAGCTGGAAGCAATTGGGCCTCGCGAGGACGTCTCTGGGGTTCTCGAGCTGGGCGAGGATGATGCGGGGGAGGATTCGGCAAGCACCACTTTAAGCTGCGCGAAAAGAGGCGACCCGAAGATGAGGGGAAGATGGTTCTCTTAAAGAATTGTGCGTCGTGGAAACCGAAGACCGGAGCCCCGAGTGACCGCCGGGAAGGCGCGCGTAGGTCTCCTTCTTTGGGAAGAAAGTGGGCCCGGCATGGCGGGAGAATATGCCGTCTTCAGAGGAACGGGTGGAAGGAATGGCCATTATTACCCCAGACTGAAGGCAGGCGGAAGGTGGGGTAATTCTTCAGGTGCATCTAGGTAGTCTGGAATCTCTTTTTGTTGCCAGAATCAGCTTAACCAAGATGCGTGGAGAAGGCTTCGGAATCACGACCGAGGACTACTTGACGGAGGTGCAAGTGCGCCGAGGGTTGCAGAACAAGGCACATACATGGCTTGACATAAGGGAACAGTTACGTTGGATTGTATCACATACTGAATTCATTGTCAACTAGGCAAGAAGAGTCTGGTAAAGAGATGAACCAGTATACCGTCGGCGGTTTCTCGGGTTTGGGCATTGTCCCTTTGCACCGGGTTTGCAAGACGCATAGTGCTCTATCCTGCACGATCCAAAGACGGCAATAATTGATGCGTGTCAAGCTAACCAACCCGTAGCTTGGTTTGGATGTTTCTGTCCGCGTGCCATATGTAACCCGATTTTCTGATTTACATGGTGTTCTTCAATAAGGGCTCTTTGGGCACCTGTTACTAGCTCGGGCGTCTCGACTAATATTGCAGGGCAACGGACTTGGAATACCGAAAATCCGGTTTCAATATACAATGATCCGAGGGACTTAACCATCCATATGTATGATACCTCGGAGCTCGGAAGTGCAATTCGCCTTCCGACGGTCCAAGCTATCGAGTTCGAAAAGTCAATACCCTAGACAGCGTCAAGGTCTACCTCATGTCAAGCACGGTAATTCTCTCCACCTCTCGAAGGCTGAATATTTGCCGTACCTCGGTAAGCTTCCGACAACGTCCGATCTCAACCCGTACTCTCTGGATCTACCTCAAGGCTCCCCGTGGGATTAATACACGGCCAGATGATATGTGTCAGCCATTGGTCTTTTAACCCCGCTGTAGAGCTTCTAGAATCTTGGCGGAAACTGCGTAGTCAATCGACCTTAGCATCCGGGACTCGTTGCATCATTTTAATGATACCACAGCTACGAGAATAGGATACCTAGATATCCTACAATGCCGGCTATTACCCAATTAGCTAGGTGTATTAATCCTCTGTTTTTTTGTGCCCCCCTAGGAGCTGGTTTGATGCGCCCTGACAATGTATAGATACCGAACCGATAGGACAAGCCTGTCTGCGAGCTGGAGTTATATGATCGTCTAGAAACGTGTCACACGTCGTGTTCTCGGTTCAGACAATGTTTGTCAGAGGATCTTCTTCAACTCGAGGTTGAAGACCTCTACTACAGCTGGCGCTAGATACCTACCTCAAGTTTTATCGCGGGCTTTACCATTTGTAGAAAACCTAGTTCCAGCAATTTCCCGTTCTTTATGAGATGAGCGTTAACGGTAATCATTCTACCTCTTGGACAAGATAGAAGGCGAGAAGCTCAATAACGAGCGAGGACCACCTACTCGGCGGCGTTTCCTTTGTTGGACCCTGTGCCCCTTTCCGCTCGAAGTCGGCTAATACCGAGGGCACGGGTCAATGCTAAGCCCTATAATCTGAATCCATCCGCCACCATGTCTGCTCTTGGAACATGATGGCTGATTCGGTCCAGTCGATACGGAACTCTGGTCAGTTCAAATGTTGACTGGCATTATTTTCGTCCCTAGGGAGATATTTCTTTTTCTTGTCTTTAAGTAAAAAGTGAGAAGATTGCAGAACTGTGCGATCCAGCAACAATAGTTGGCAAAGTATAATAAATGGCTGTAGGGTCTGATATTAAGTGGAATAGGGCGAGATTGTAATTAACTTATATGAGGAGCAGTTCCTGTGGTAATTAGGCCCAGTTACTATTTTTGTGAGCACGCTATAAAGTGGAGCACGCCCTCCTTCGTATCCTCGTCCACGCAGCATAACCCATGAATTTACGACTTGTTATGCCTGGGGAATTTTTGTTGTTAAAAAAAAGAAGGGAAAAAAACCAAGACTCAGAAACAGGATGAAGCTCGAACTGCTTCATATTCTTATAGCATATTTCTGTTTAGCAATGTCGAATCGTGAAACTAGAGAGGCAGCTGTTTAGATGCACTTCATGTGGATGCATGTATCAATCTGTGGATGGACTCGGTGTCACGCGTCAACCCACTGGAGAGCCACCGGGGGGCCAAGAGTGGAAGCCAAGGCAAGCAAATGGTCAAGAGGCCCCAGGAGCACCCATGAGGCAGCAGGCCCAATACGACCATGACCCTGGGACCTGGGACTGCGACGGACTCGCCGGCTGCTGGTTGCTGACACTTTGCCAATTGTCGGCGGATATCACGGTTTCACCACCAGATCCACGCCCGCTTAACACGGGTTGACGGAGTATTATCAGGCGCGAATGGCGAGCTTTTCCTCCCTTCTCTCAGCAGGGCTATCAGCCAGATCCTCCAATGTCCACAGTCCCGGGTTATGACGCAAGACGGGCGGTAAAAATTGTCCGAAGCACCTCGAATTCGAGACCGGCCCATGGATCTCAGGGCCCAAGCTGGCCATCTCTGAGCTTGTCTCAAGGGGGAAGCGCTACAGCATTTAGTGGGTGGCTTGGCCGTCGTATTTCTAGTCGCAAGCTCCAACGGCAGCCGGGCTTTGCGATGATGAAAGGGGCCATCTCGGTCTGCTGCGTCCGGCATCCACGGTAGATAGCCATGTAGGACGAGATGGGGTCATCAGCATGCATGCATGCATGCAAGCTTCTGCATCAGAGTTTTGAATGCGCACGACAGCCGGGAAAAAAGAGGCAAGCTTCCATTGGGCAACCCACGGCACGACACGACACGAGATCAGCAATACGATGTTGTAGAAAAGGGCTCCCGTCAGATCCAGTCCCGCCGGGACACAGGACACAGGACACAGGACATAGGGCACGGGGCACTGGCCGTGTATGCGGTGCATCTTTTGCACCGAAGCATGATCCACCGACTTACGAATACATGCAGCTCCCATGCTGAATCTCGCGGCCTCTGCATACCTCTACTCCGTAGTAGCTCTAGTCGATCATGGGCCTGGGGACCGTTTTGTTCTTGGCTCATGGGGCTCTTTCTTGGTCGCAAGGGCAGACTAGCCCTGAGCGGACAAGAGAGGGGCATTCCTCAGCTGCGCTGGTTTTGCGTATCCGTCAACCGACTGAGAACAACGCCGGCTTGTCGACGATGGCGGCTGAATGAGCAATGGCAGGGTGCCCTGGCTACTTGGCGAGATACCCCGCGCAGCTGGTGATTGGTTTGACCAGGCACAAGTTGAAGAGCCGAAGTGGTGATGGGTTTCGGCATCATCATGGCCACAGCCGGTCATCACGAGCCATCATGAGCGGTGTCATGGTCCTTGGCCAGCTTGACGGGCGAGCTATATGCGAATGAGAAAGCCTCTTTTTCTTGGAGGGTTTCCTTCGGCGGCCGTTGTTCCCCGTTCACAGTCCGAACCTTGGACCACGCCATCCCTTGGTTCTTTGGTCTGCCAGGGCCCCCTGCTGTAGGTCGGGTTCGGAGCCTGTCTGGCGCAACTGTGTCGAGCAAGCAACAGCCAGTAACCAGAGGGTGACGAGCGTGCATCCCCGAGTTGGTTCATTCAATTGGCCTTGCCCAATGATCGAGATCTGGCACACGTTAGTCCGCGTTTGGTTTGTCTGAGGCGGGCTTTGCAAGGGTTTCCTGTTCTGGGCGGGCTGCTCGGCCAAGTCCTAGACTTGGCTGGGCTTGTTTGGTTTGGTGCTGGCACTGGACTGGCATTTTCTGGGCCGCTTATCTGTCGTGCTAGAGCTCTTGCAAGACCTTGTTGGGGCGTCGACATGCTGGAGATTGATGCCAGTGCTCGCTAGGGTAGGTATGTTAGCGGCGGGCTACTGTATGCACAGAGCTCGCTAGTAGGGGGCCACTCTCTCGCGCTTCCCATGGCATGGGGAGCCACCTCCACTGTGACCCCGGCGCAGCATTATGACGACGACAGTGCTTGTTTGTCGTTGCTTGACCTCGACAAGCATCTCACACCATCGACTTTTCTCTACTCTTCCATTTTCTTTTCTTTCGACTTTACCCTTTTTCCTTGAATTAACCTCGGAACCCTAGCCCCGCTCCCTTTCAAGAGGCTCAGAGATCTTTATTAGCTTGCCAGAGACGCAGATCACCACCGGTGGTGTTTTCTTGCTTTGTTTCCTCTCCTTTTTCTTCTGCTTGCCCCCCATCCATCGTTCAAGGCCAAGCAAGCCTATACTTGTCTCTCGTTCCTCGTTTTGCTTGCTCTGTGCCGTCTCCGGGGTCACCGGATAATAGGGAGCTTCCGTCCAGGCACCTCGTATCGTGAAGCCTGCCCTCCCGCTTCCATATCGACAACCGCAAGCCTGCGACTGTTGCCATCCATCATTCTGCGTTGCTGGGCATCGCCTGTGCCCTCAATTCCCCGTGCCTGGCACCTCAGCATGCCTGCGAAGTGACCTGGGCCTCACATGCTCCTCCGAGGGCAACTCTTGGGCTCACCACGACGTCATCCCAAATATCCGAACATCTTTCACCCTCCCATCAAAGCCATTCCCTTGGCCGCCGATCTTCCGACCGACTTTCAGCTCGCACCGTAATCTTCACCATTCTCTGCGCGAACGCTGTCTCTCCCTTGTTTGCAGTCCATATCTCCATCTTTGTCTCTGAGGGCTTGCGTGACTGTCTGCAGTACACCCAACCTCTCTCTCCTTTGGCCGAGAGAGCTACTATACATAGGTAGCCTGCATCCGCCCTCCTCGACCTTTTTATTGCACAGTTCGGTCTTACCCAGCACGCCCCCCCAATAATTGTTCGACAACGGGGCGTTGGCGTCAACGCATTTGAATCCGCTCCCGCTCCCAACGACGACGCATGCGGGGGCTTCTGGTTTTATTTGACGAAATTCCAAGACATAGTAGCCGAGGCCTGAGACAATTTGACGTCGCTACTGCTCCGTCTCCTCGCAGTCTCCCCGGTTTCCATATCGCTCCACGACCTCTTGCACCCTAGGAGACGCCTCCTCGTTTCCAAGTCGGGCACTTTGGTCTCTTATAGATCCGGCCTCTTTGTTGTTTGTTTGCTGGGCGGCATGCGCGACATCCACTGATCTATAACCCGCTTCTCCATCCTTGCTGATCTGGGGGAAACTCCCAAAGAACTGGGTCTTGACGCGAAACATCGACGATCGCCCAAAGACTGCGACCTCATCACCGCCATGAATGCCGAAAAGTGGAGGAGGAGGACTCTCCCAACCTTGCGGACGACACCACCTCTTCCAATCCCTCACGATTCGAATAAGGAAACCGAAAATGTCGACGGCAAGAAACCCCGTGTCTTCTCCAAGGCCCTTCGTTCCCTCAGCAACTCTTCGATGGAGTCCATGTCCCAAAGCCCCTCTCGAAACTCGTCCTCTACGCGACGTCTCCAGAAGAGCCACTCTGGCTCTGGGTCCATGATTGATAGGATTCATCGTCGAGTCTCGAGCGCATCGCCGATGAGCGCATCCGCCCCTGAATTCTCCTCAATACCCCCTGAGGTGCCGTATTCGTCGATGGAGATTGTCCAGTTCGGGCCGCTGAAAACCGACGTATCGCTTCTCAAAGCCCGCGCTGAGTATCTTGTTCTTACAGATACGTGTTTGGTTAAATTCGGGGGCAAGGACGGTGCAAATGCTGTGTTCCCACAACTGGGCCAAGGTGACGGCTTGTTGAAACCAAACGCACCTCATCACTCCAGCAGCAAGTCGTCAACAGCAGACATCCGCATGGAGGTTCCTCTGCGCTCCATCGTTGCTGTTTTCAACGAAGAAGGTTCAAGCCCTCGATTCGGCATTGAAGTGTGGTGGTTTGCTCAGTGGCCTAAGCTGGCATACTCCAAGGCGCACCTGTTTTTCATGCTTCCCAAAGACCGCGATGACTGGCTAGCCAGCATCCAGCGGGCCTGCAGGATGAATGTCAGGCGATCGCCGCCTCCTTCTTTAATTCCTGGCAACCTGAAAGCGAGAATCAACCATATTGTTGAAACCACGGAGCCTGACGCGAACAACAGCGTTTCAAAGATTCTGACCTTTCCGGTCGTCAAGCGCACAATTGGTGCGCCCCAGAAAGCCAATTCTGCTGAAGAGTCGCAGCACTTCGTGGACGGCCCATCGTTCTACATCGTCATCGGACCATGTATGCTGTACTTCCTTGAAGTTCTCAAGGCAGATTATGCAACTACCCCTGGTGACCTCCGTGTAAAGGTCCAGTCCTTTGGTACAGTATCACTCATTCGTTTCCGAGCGTCCGTTGCGTCGCACGAACAGAGATTTGTCATGAGCTTTCGGTAGGTCACAACAGACCTTGTCCTTGGCGAGTTTCCAGTACACTAACTTGGTTCAGACTGCCACTCGGTCGGGAGAACAGACTTGAACTCGCCAGCATTCACTATCGGCGAGTCATCGAAGCCATGACCAAGGTCGACCGAGAACTCAAGCCCATGTGGCCACAGCACCTGCAAAAAGCCATATTTGACATTAAGGGACTACCCCCGCCCCTGCAATTGACCTCTGGCAATGACTTGGGCGGGCTCGAAAGGAGTTTGCACGCATATTGCGCGGCTTTCAAGGTTCAGGTTCCTCGATGGACCATCGAATGGAATACCCCTTCTCAGCCTGCCTTCCGCCTTTTGCCCTCTGGTAGTCAACCATACTCTACACTACAGCTTCTCGCGCTGTTCCGAGCGTTGCGCTACAATAGTTACTTCAAAGAGCTATCTTTCCGCAACATCGACTTGTCTGGACTCGCTGGGAAGAAGGATTATTCTCACTTTGGAGATGCCATTGCTTACACGTCTCTAAATGGTGAGGCCCCCATCTGCTTGCGATGTACCCAATTACCTAACTTGCTGCGTAGGTATCAAAACCTCGGAAGAGCATTATGATCTCCTGATGCAATCTTCTGTCCTCAGTCAGGAGATGCATGCTCTGGCTTTCTCGTCCGAATCCATTCGAAGCATGGATTTGAGAAACATCCTGGGCTCCCGAAGCTCTGTTGGCCGCTCCAAGGATCCCGAAGGCGCCCGTAGAGTCAGCTCGGAGGTTCTGCGACCAATCCTTATGCTGCTGAAGCGTCGGTCATGTCTCTGTCATAGCATTACCATGTCTGGCAACCTTCTTGCTCCGGCGGATGTCGAGGAGCTAGGTTAGTTGCTTCTTCAGGAGATCCCTTTACCTTACTAATCTCTTGCCAGCAAACCTACTCGTTCTAGACGAGATATACATGAGGAAGCTCGACTTGTCCAACTGCGGACTTGGTGACGAAGGTCTCGCAACACTATGGGCCGGTATTGCTGGTCAAGGGTCCACCCTCCAGCACATCGACACTTCCGAAAACCAGGGCACGGTCAAGTTTGAGGTCATCCATTACTCACTTAGCCAGCTCCAGGCCATCAGAAAACTAAACATTGCCGGCAACACCCGCATTCCGCTGGATCTTCCTTTGTTCGAGGAATCGGCATTGAACTCTTGGGCCTTGGAGGAGCTCGACCTGTCAGGTATCGCAGTAAGTTCAAGCACTAGTTGTAAACTTGATCAACGTTAACATGTAATTTGCAGCTTAACGGCCCGACTGTTGATATACTGACTGGGTATTTGGCTTCACCTAGCTCAGACAATCTTCGAATTCTGCGTCTAAGCAAGTGCGGCCTAAGCGGCGCCCAGATAGCCCAAATGTTCTACGCCATGGGCCAAGCTAGGCAAATAACTCTACACATCAATGGCAACCGCCTAGATGAAGGCATTGACGATTTATGCGCGGTCATGACGGAAGGGTTCGGCCCTTGGGGTCTCTTTATACAAATGGTAGAGTTCGCATTGGAGATGAACTATATCAAGCTCTTGAGAGCACTGACAGTTAACACGACGATTGAGTGCCTCAGCCTAGCTGGCACCGCGACTCCGGACTCGGCAAGCGAAACTGCCTGCAAAGCGCTCTCGGATCTCTTTTCCGAAAACAACACTATCAGATTTCTCGACCTCTCCGGTTTCGATGCTAAATTGGACGAAGGTCGTCTCGGTCGCCGTTTCTCCAAGGCCCTGAGTGGTCTTCGATTGAACACACGCATCGAGCATCTCCGTGTGCGGAGCCAAATGTTGAACGTCAACATTGGAGACTTGGCAGAGGCTATCTCGGCTAACAAGACGCTCCACAGCCTCGACTGCGAGGGCAATGACTTCAACCTCTCTAATTTCAGACATCTCGTGAGGCACCTGAGCGACAGTACCACCATTCGCTACTTCTCGGCATTCTCGGATCGTGACCTCAACCAAACCATTCAGAAATCTGTCGACAATGCCGTAGCAGCTGCAACCTCTTCAGCACGCCGGCAATCAATGATCTCAAGGCTGCGGCATGACAAGGTTCCACAGAGTGTCAACCTACCTCTTGCCCAACAATTGAAAGACGGGTGGGAGGATGCGGTGCAGACGCAGCAGCAGGTTCTGGAAAGGAACATGTTGCTTTTCGAAGCTGGGGAAGACGGTCGAATTGATGGAGGCTATGATGGGTACCTCTTTGGCGATGGCGAGGAAGACTTTTCCAAGGCATTTGGCGGGCTTGCACTACAAGCTTTTGAGTCCAAGAGGGTCAAGACTCGTCGCATGTCGAACCCAACCCTGAACCCCAAGAGGGCCAGTACCATATCGTTGGGCGGGACTCGTCTGATCGCGCCTTCGATTGACCCAGGTGCCAGGGTTTCGAGGTCTTGGTCGAGGTCATACTCTATCGTCTCGAGCGAGGGCGGCATGAGTGCGACAGGGGAGAGCCCTAGCACTGGCTCAGCAGTCCCAACACCTCCCGAGCTTGACAGTCCAGTGGACAAGGAGTACCTTATAGGCAACCAGCAAGATCCTAATGAGGAGGCTCTTGATTACGACTACAGTTTTGCCGACCCTCAGGATACAGAATTTGGGCTCGAGCTACGAGCTCATCGACGCTTCTGGAGCGACGAAGCAGGGTGCATAGACGAAGAGGAGGATAATGGGATTCAGGTTGATGAACGGCATACATGAGGATGGATGGAATGAACTTATGGAAATACATGTACGAAGAAGCGGGCACTTATTTGGTCAAGCTTGCCAATCATTTTGGAGTTTCTTTTTTACAACGCATACGGCAGGACAAGCAGGCGTTTGGTTGGATTGGCGGTGGTATGGGTGGTTTCAGTCTGGTTTCGCTGCGTATACTCTTGATACCCTTCGCTAGTTCTCTGTTAGACAATTCGAATCCATCGATTCTAATACTCAGCCAAGTGGGTGCACCAAAAGCATCAATTGCATGCCTGAAAGTCTATTCACAGTTGCTCTTCGTGGTAGTCCTACGGGAGCCTTGGAAAGAGTTGTCAGAAGCGTCGTCATGATGCATATAAGCGTATCCATGATAGCTCAATAGCCGGGAAGCAATTCGTCGACAGCTCATGCTAAGCCACACTTGGAAAACCCTGCCAATCCCTGCTGATCGGGGAGTGCCCAAGCCACCTCAATTTGCTTTGGGCTCGGCTCCCCTGTGAGGTGCAGGCTGTGGGTGCCTTGCGTGCAGCGTCTACCTGCCAAGGCACCACTGGAAGCGCTGCACTCCACTGGGGAACTCCACTGGAACCTGTAGCAACCTCGCGAGACGGCAGGTCGTCATCACCCACTCTTACTCTGCTTGATCCATCATCACACCCCGTATCCCCAAGCAGATGCCATCCATTCCCTTGACTCCCGTCATCTGAGGGCTTCCATCCCTTCATATTGTAATTATCATATTTTCTACTGAATTTCCTATTTTTCCTCTACTGCGGGAGCTTCCACGCTTCCGCAAGGTAACCTCTGGCGCCTCGTAACCCCCCGAATTAGCGTCTCCTCGACCCCCGAACGAGCTTCATACGTGGTCTTGAGAAGGGGTGACAGGACGGCCACTCGCCCACCATGTACTCCAACTCGAACGCCTTTTTGGGCGGGAACAGCCAGCGGCCTGGTGGCCAGCAGCAACAATATGGCGGAGGATCATTCGGCAACCTCGGCGTCGGCCAGCAGCAGCCAGGCCAGCAACCCAGTCCCTTTGCGCCTCAGCCCACGGGCTTCGGACAGGCTCCTCTGCAACAGCAGTTCACCGGCTTCCCAATGCAGGGCCAGGGACTGCAACCTCAGCAGCCGCTTCAACAACAGTATACTGGTTTTCCAGGTCAGCAGCAGCAGCCTCAGCAGCAACAGAGCTTCCAGACTGGCGCTCCCCCGTTGCCCTCGATTCCTCCCCAGTTCCAGCAGCAGTTTCAACAACAACAGCAGCAACATCAGCAGCCGGGATTCCAGTCGAACCAGCCGACCAGCTTCTCTGCCTCGCCGCAGCAAGCTTCCGATCCATCCAAGCCGCCGCCGCCGCCGATGAAGCCTCAACCTACTGGCTTCACCGAGATGGCTGCGTCCTTCCAGACGGGCGGAACCGCGAAACCTCGAGGACGCAGGGCAGAGAAGCAGCCCAACAAGATCCCCAATATCCGACTGTCCTTCATCACCGCGCAGGATCAAGCCAAGTTTGAGACATTGTTCAAGTCCGCCGTAGGGGAGGGTGGAATGACCATGTCAGGGGAAAAGGCGCGCGACCTGCTTATGCGGTCAAGGCTCGATGGCGACTCTCTCTCGCATATTTGGTGAGCCTCCCGCGCTTGTCAAGGTACATCTGTATCAATTGCGATCAGTGCTAACATATCTTAGGACCCTCGCTGATACCACCCGTGCCGGTCAACTCTACTTCCCCGAGTTCGCGCTCGCAATGTACCTATGCAACTTGAAGCTTACCGGCAAGCAACTGCCTCCTAACCTACCTGAAAATATTAAGAACGAGGTTTCGAGCATGGTGGACATCATCAGCTTCAGCGTCGCCGACGAGGGTGGTCCCTCGGCCAGCACTACCCCAGCTCCGGATATTAGGACTAATACTGCGACTCCACCAACCATTCAACAGCCTCAGCCTCAGGCGTCCAACTCGCAGCTACTCCAAGCCCAAATGACGGGTTTCCCCGGACAGCAGACAGGTTTTGGCCAACAGGGCTTGCAAGCTCAGCAGACTGGCTTTCCAGGGATGCCGAACAACCCTCAAGCCACTGGATACAGTGGTCCCCGACCTCCAATGCCTCCCATGCCCACTGGCTTTGGTCAATCGCTCTCGCCCGGTTCCGCTACAGGTGGTATGGCTGCTCCCCTGAACGCCCAACCTACAGGACGACCTGGTCAGTGGGGTCTAGTGAATGCGCCGTCTACCGGCCTCCCCAACATCGATGCTCTCCAAGCCCGAATGATGCCTCAACAAGGTCGAGAGGCTGGCAACTATACTACTCAAGGCCTCCAAGGAAATGCCGTCATTCCCTGGGCAATCACCAAGGAAGAAAAGACCCGTTATGATTCTCTGTTCAAGGCTTGGGATGGCCTTGGCAAGGGTTATATCGGCGGTGACCAGGCTATAGAGATCTTTGGCCAAAGTGGACTGGAGAAACCTGATCTGGAAAGAGTGTGGACATTGGCGGACCACGGTAACAAGGGGCGTCTTGATCTGGACGAATTCGCTGTTGCAATGCACTTGATCTACAGGAAGCTCAACGGATACCCACTGCCCAGCAATCTGCCTCCTGAACTTGTGCCCCCCTCGACTCGCAACTTCAGCCAGTCTATCGGTACTATCAAGTCAATGCTTCACGATGAGTCTGAATTCCGTACCAAGTCCGGTGCCGCTTTGCTCCCTCAGAAGACAGGTGTGAGCTACATGAAGAACCGCTCATTCAGGGGTGCTCCTGCAGGGGCTGTTGCGGGCCGTAAGGATGCCACCGTTTTCAAAAATGAGGATGAACAGTTTGGATACAGATCTAGTGCCCGTCGCAGGGTTGGCAACAACTCCCCCCGCCCTGACTCTCCTGCTTCCGTCGCTTCTAACGAGGAGCTCAGCTTGGACCAGCTCAGGAAGAAGATCAAGGAGAAGGAGGTTCTATTGGATGCCATGGATTTCGCGGACGAAAAGAACCATGAAGAGGATGATATCCTCGACCGACGAGATCGACGCAAAGCAGATGAGCTCTATCGCCGCATTCGCCGCATCCAGGAGGATATTGATTCTCACCCTGATGCTGCCCTCATTAGTGGGGACTCGGATGCAGAGAGAAGAACCCTCAAGCGACAGCTTCAGACCCTCACGGACAAGGTTCCAGAGCTTGCCTCCCAGGTCCGAAGAACCGAGAAGGCCATCATGGAGGCTAGACTTGAGTTGTTCCGTATCAAGGACGCCAAGGCTCACCCTGGCAGCGGAACTCCCATCGTGGGAACTGGACCTGGCGGTACCGTTACCGAGTCGGATCGACTCAAGGCCAGGGCCAAGGCTATGATGCAGCAGCGAACCGCTGCCCTGACCGGGAAAAAGATTGACGTTGGTACCGAAGACGTTGATGCGCCCAAGCGACTGGAGGAGGAGACCATCAAGGTCAAGAATGAAAAGGAGGGTAATGAGCGCATGGTTCGCGACGTTGAAGAAAGCGTTCGAGACTTTGCCCACGGAATTGAGGACAGCCTCAAAGAGGGCAGCCGAGATAGCACCAGTGAGCATGAGAAGCGACGATGGGAGGACGCCCTCGGAGTTGAGGACGAGGTTCGGGACTTTATCTTTGATCTTCAAAGGGAGAGCCGAGCCGCTCGAGTCCGCGCTCAAGACAAGCGACCCGCTCAAAGCGCCGCTCGTGTTGAGGAGACTCGGCCAGAACGTGTTGCCAGCCCCCGAGTTGATAGCCCCGTGTCAACTTCCCGTACTGCCACGCCTGTTGGAGGGTCTTACTCGTCTTACAAGACTCCTGAGGAGCGTGCTGCTTTCATCAAACAGCAGGCTGAGCAGCGCATGGCTGAGCGATTGGCTGCTCTTGGAATCAAGGCACCCACCAAGCCAGGCGAGTCCGCCGCTCAGCGCATGGAGCGTGAGAGGGCTGAACGAGCCGCAAAGCTGCGTCAGGCTGAGGAGGAAGATGCCCGTCGGGAGGCTGAGCGACAAGCTCGTCTAGCAGAGGAGCAGGGCGTGCCGCCGCCTGTACCCGAACAACCCAAGACAGAGGCGAAGAAGCCTCCTCCTCCCCCAACTCGGCACCGTGGTAAGCCAGAGACAGTTGATCATGATGCTGCGAAGAGGGCTGAAGAGGAGGCTGCTGCCAAGCAAGCTGAGGAAGAGAGACTCGCCCGTGAGCATGAGCAGCAGCAACGCGAGACGCAACAAATGGAGTGAGTATTGCATCCTCGAGCACCCGTTCACACTTTACTAACAACCTTTAAGGGAAGCAGCAAAGGAACAGGAAGATGACCTCGCGAAGGAACGAGAGGCTGCCGACGCTCGCCTCAAGGCCCTCGAGGAGCAGGTGAGGCAAGGCAAGCTCCGGAAGGAGGAGGAGAAGAAGCGAAAGAAGGCTGCCATGGCCGAGGCCAAGGAGAAGGAGGCCAAACTTGCTGCACGCCGAGCTGAGATTGAGGCTGCACGCCAGCGTGAGCTTGAACTTCAGCGCCAGCTTGAGGCCATGGATGACGACAGCTCGTCTTCAGATGATGAAGGTCCGCAGCAGGTCACTCCCCCGGCCTCGACCCCTACGATGGGTGGCAGCCAGGTGGCAAGCCAGGAGCTCGAGAAGAGGCCATCGCCGCCTCCTGTTGCTGCCGCTCCTGTGTCCCCTCCGACCGTTATCACGTCACCACCACCCGCTGAGACTGAGAGCAAGAACCCCTTCTTCAGAATGATGTCTCAGTCGAATGAGGCCTCATCATCTCCTGCTCCCGCTGCCGCTCCGCCCGCACCCCCTGTGCCTCAGTCTGAGGTGTCTACGAACCCCTTCCATCGGATCACCCAGAACCAGGAGGCCAAGGCCCCCGCTGCACCTGCAGCACCTGTCTCTCGCCGCCGTGCAGATTCGGATGACTGGGGCTCGGACAAGGACGATGATGATGAGGACTCTGACGATGACCGACCTGGTGGTGGCAGCGCAGCCCAGTTGGCGTCGATTCTCTTTGGTACTATGGCTCCTCCCCGCCCCTTGTCGGCAGCCGGCCGAGAGTCGGCCACGGCTAGCCCAGCTCCTC
>JAADYS010000344.1:0-25182 GCA_012931995.1 Fusarium albosuccineum | reverse complement strand
TATATCTATATGACCCCCTACCTATGCCCTTGATAATAGCCGTCCGCACCTTACTACCGACCAGATCCCTTCGACAGTCGAAGAGCTTGTGGGGCCTAATCCATAAACTCGGATCGAACCCCTATTGGTTCAGAGCCGCCCCACAAGCTCTTCGACTGTCGAAGGGATTGGCGCTGCGGATATGCGGGGACTCAGAGTCCCGCTGGGGAAAAAATTGCTCCTGGTCCTTGTGCGTTCTTAATCATACGATGGCCTAGAGCTTCCCGTTTCAAGAGGAGACGAGCTGAAGTTTATTTCCTCCTTGCAGGGAACCGAGGTCGCAGACAGAAGCTCATCTCGGATCTAGTAGCACATCGTCGCGGGACTGCGATCATATCCCGGCGAGATAATTGGACAGTTTATGGTCAGCGACAATGTTCTTCATACATAATCGACGATGGATCTCCCTCCTTTATCTTGCATAAAATCAATCATGTCTTTGCAATCCCAAGTCATCACGGCATCGTACATAATGTGGTCAAGAGAAACAGATCTATGCCAGATCCGGAGAACTATGGAAAAAGCAAAACCGAAGATCAGTGCCACATAGTTCCTCAGGCGGCTCCGAGATTGCATATACCCGAGCCTGGACCCACTTGAGGCCAAGACGCCGGTGACTGGGCCGTTACCATCGTTGAACGGAATGTGGGATGCTGAAACCTCTCGGACAGTCAAGCTTTGAGCCTTGATATCACCTGCAGACTTCTGTGGAGGATTGGTTGCAACTCTCTATGCGGGATTTGTACATGCTGGAGGATGTTTGTCCGCCGAGGATTAGGAAGACAGACGCCTTACGCCTGTGAATGCATGTCACGGCACTGGCAGCTGTCAAGCTTCATGCAAATGAATTTGACAAACACTGACGTGCAAACTGGAGGCCGACGATCAGTAAATGCCTCTCCCAGCGCTGTGGCCCAGGGGTTTATTCGTGTTGGTAGCCTTTGGACCCGGCTTCCCTTGGGTTGTTTTGGGTGGAAATGGCCCTGGTCTGGGCCGTGTTTCTACCAATCGGAAGCGAGGAGATTCGGAAGCTAGAGCCATGGCTTGGAATAGATACACTAGCAAACCGTTGGCGGTGGATCTAGAACCCGGCACCGCCTGGGGTGCCTGGGAAAGGATTGCAGCCACCAGGTACTGATGACAAAACGGATACCGTGATACGGCTGATGCGACAAGATTGCCCTCGTCCCTGGTGGCCTTTGTCTTTTGACCCGGCCACTCTCCGCGATGGTTGCAAGCTAGCGCTCCACTAAAACCCACCTAGGAGCAGGAGCAGCGTCGTCGGGCTAGAGGAAGCGGGGTTGTTGAAGGAACAGTCTAGGGATGATCCTGGAACACGCCGTCAGGCCCTAAAGCCATTAGAACCGTGGTTTTCTGCATTCGTCACATCCTGGCTGAGAGTAGCAAGCGACCTAACCGGGTTCTGCACCATCTCAGTCCACACTAGAGCATGTGCGGCCTGTATGCAGTTGGTTGGAATACCACTGCGACGGACTCGCAGCGTCCAACCCTGGGAGTGACCCTTAGGCCCTGATCGGCAAGCCCGAATTTGAATCTGTAAGAATCAGGAGGGTACATTCGTGTGTGTGGGTCAGGGAGAATGTACCGTAACGTCAATTTGAAGTAATTTATAGCTATCTTCCAACGAGGGTAATATGTAACTTTTGTAGCCCGATTGCAAATTGGCAGAAAACACCGAAAAGTAGGGATATTTCTTGGCATCTTACCTTCATCTAGTAATTCGTGGACCTCCCCTGCTAGCTCGGTACATATTGATTTATGCGATCGGCATGAATCCTCACGAATCTAGACTTTATGTAAAAAACCGGGCAAAAAACGGCTCTTAATATAGAAAGGTGAGTCTTGGCCCCCGTTACGAAAATAATCTGACCTTTCTGACAGTCAAATTCGCGCTTGCCGATCATGGCCTAATTACGCAGACAATTACCCCTTCCGGGGGCATCGTCTTGAAGTAAGTTTAAATGACCAGCCATGTCCTCCATCGTTTCAGTGCCACCCAAGACCTGTGGGTGATGTAGCTCGGTGGATTTGTTCAGCGAGTTGTTTTGAACTCCACTTTCACTATGAGTTCTATCGACACCTCCTTTTTTGCTGCCCTCGTACAGGGCTCGGACTGGAAGAGCTTGGTCACAGCCATTGCTGTTGTCCCTGTTCTCGGTGTCGCTGTTTGGTGGATCGTCAGTTATCTCGCCTCTCCTTTGAGAAAGTATCCCGGACCGGGGCTGGCTGGTAAGTAGAGGGCATACGGATACAACTCAAGGCGATGCAGGCTGACCACTAACAGGCTGGACCAACCTATGGCGTCTGTCCGTGGTAAGAAAGGGAAGCTATCATGTCAAGATCAAGGAGCTTCATGAAAAGTACGGGCCTGTTGTTCGGATCGGTCCCAACACTCTGGACTTTGACATTCCTGAATTGATCAAGACCCTTTATGGAACCGATGGCAAGTGGCGAAAGGTGTGTTTGACCAGACTTTTATGGTGGCCTAGTACTCACACGCCCTAGACCGAATTCTACCACAACAACAGTGCTATTATCAATGGCAAGATCACATATCACCTCTTCAGCACCACTGACCAGGCTGAACACGCCCGGATGAAGCGTCCCATTGTCAAGTACTACTCTCAGAGTAGTGTTATTGGTCTTGAGCCGCTGTTCGACACTCTGATCAGTGACTTTTGTGGTCACTTGGAGAAGAGATTTATGAACGATGCCACCCCGACCGAGTGCGACCTTGGTGAATGGATTGGCTACTGTACGTTTCGTCCTACCTTTAGTTACCAGTATACTGATGGTGAATAGACTCCTGGGATACCAATGGCGCTGCTTCCTTCAGCCAGCGGTTTGGATACATGGACAAGGGCTACGACTACGATGGCACTATCGCTATTGCCGACAAGGCGCTTGACTAGTAAGTTGCCCGCATCATGTCATGAATATCTACTCATCAATACCAGCTTTGCGGCTGTTGGCCAAATGCCTTTCCTGGATTTCCTCCTTGACAAGAACCCTGTCATGCGAATTGGCCCCCCTAACCTGGGCAATGTCACTCGCATCTCTCTGGAACACCTTATTGCTCGCCTCCAAGGCAAGGATACCAACTACGACCCCAAGGTTCCTGACTTTCTGCAGCACTTTATCGAATCCAAGGAGACACACCCTGACCTTGTGAATGACGGCGTCATCATGGGTTACCTTTTGGTCAACCTTCTTGCCGGAGCTGACACCACTGCCATTACCCTCCGAGCTATCTTCTGGTATGCTCTTCACAACCCTGAGGCGTACAAAAAGCTTGAGGACGAGGTCCTTGCTGCCGACCTGGCCGACGTTGCTTCCTTCAGCTCTGCCCGTGCTCTGCCATGTAAGTCTATGGTGACCCAGCCCTTTCAAGTTCGTCGTCTAACATCAACCCCTAGACCTGGAGGCTTGTGCCCGTGAGGCTATGCGCATGCACCCTGGTGTTTGCATGCTACTTGAGCGCTATGTTCCCGAGGCCGGCCTGAAGCTGCCTGACGGAAGCTTTGTCCCTCCTGGCACGGCTGTTGGTATCAACCCATACGTGGCTGGTCGAAACAAGAGCGTCTGGGGAGAGGATGCCGATACCTACCGCCCTGAACGCTGGCTCCAGAACGAAGGCGAGACTGACACTGCCTTCAAGGAGCGTCTACGCCTCTACAATGCTGCTGATCTCACGTTTGGCGGCGGCTCACGCGTCTGCATTGGCCGAAACCTTGCCCAACTGGAGATGTACAAGATTGCCGCAACTCTAGTCAACAAGTATGAGATCTCGCTGGTGGATCCCAACGCGCCGTGGGAAGTCACAGGTAGCTGGTTCCCTCGCCAGAAGGGACTCAAGTGCTACTTGAAGAAGCGTTCAAGTGTATAATAGCGTAGTAGTTATATAATTTCTCTATTCAACGTATTGTACAATCATGATTCCTTGCATGCCAGTGTGGAAATAAACGTCGATACCATAAGATTTCATCATGTGTTCGAAGTTTCTAATCATTCTTATGGACATCATCGGTTATGTAGGTACGGAAGGGTGTGACTCTTTTAGGACATAGGTAGCACACACGGAACCAGGCGTCCAATCATCTGTACACAATCTGACTTTGAGGCAGGCGATATCGAATCTTTTCGCTGTCCTCCCTCGCCTATTTATGCTTTAGTTTACAGGATGGTCATAGCCTTGAGAGTATTGTCCGATCACGTCGGACTCTTGCTCTCACGAATCTCAAACTTGAACATCTCATTGGATAGCACCCCATTCCTATCTCGCATCTTTGTTGCAGTATCCAATCCCGTGACTGGGACACGGTATTCGAAAAATGAACCCTGGCTGGCTGTTCGACCGTCTGGAAGAGCATATGGGAACGGAAGGTACTCGGGCAGCAAGCCCAGCTGTCGAAGCAGAGTCCCTTGGTCCCATGAAATGTGCTCATGGTAAAGTCGATCACCTCGTATGTTTACCACGGCTGTGAAAGGTACTTGAGCCTTGAGATTCGTTGGTGGAACACCGGGTAGCCTAGCAAACTAATCAGACGTGTTCACTTCAGTCATTCCACGTAACAAACTTACATCCAGTCAATCTCTTGATCATGTGTAAACATAAAGATGAACTCGTCAATGACACGGTCAATTCCGAGAGTGCGGCTGATGAGCTCAAGCTCAGTGTCTGCCGAGTTGTTGAAGATAAAGTTGTGCCGATAGAAATGAGACAGCTTCTCTCTTCCGACACCACCGGTCAACTGTAGATAGTTAGCAGCCTGGCTTTTGCCCTGGTTTCTGCTGTTGTGCAAGACTTACCGTTGGAACATGGTTGACATAAGGCTCCTGGACCATAGTACTCATCGTGTGCTCAACGGATCTGTCCGCGAACTCATAGTATGTGTGCTCCTCCCATATCGTCTCAAGATCAAAATAGGGTCCGTTCATTAGAGGCTTGAGAAACTGCAGATTCCTTGTATGTGATACAGACTCTAGTGTATAGTGAAAATGGTTGTGGAATGGTGTGGCAAAGGCATAGCTTTGAGCTTTGGGGTAGAAATACTGGGCACCGGCTGCTTTTTCGGAGGTTGATGTAGGAGATGGCCCAGCAATGTGTCGCAGTGTTGCAGTTTCTACTGAAGTGATGGTTGCCAAGTCTCCAGCATCGACGTAAACAACGCTGGCGACAATATCTGAGACATGGGATAAGCCGGGGGCAGCCTTGTCCCAGAGGTCTGCTGAGTATGCTACACTTTATTAGCAAGGTGAGCAAGCTCGAGAAGACATATGGCAACCATACCAACTAATCCTATTTTTCCCTTGTCACACTTTTCGCATTGGTTCAAAGCGGCAACGGCCTCACTGAGGACGTCCTGAGTTTGAGCACCCTCAAGAGCGGAAGAGTCAACCTGGACCACCGTGTATCCCTCCTCTGCCCACTTAATCAGCACCGATGGGACGCCCTCTTCAATCTTTAAGAGATCATCCGATGTGCGTGTGAGCACAATGAGCCCTGGTCCATGGCCTTGGCGCGAAAGCGGGGGTAGCAGCGAGATGCCGGGTCGCACGGCCTTGAGCTGTGGCGTAGGGAGTGGAGCGGGGGGCTTGGAAATGTCTGCGTACATGATGGGCTCGATAACGTGAAGCTAATGATCTGGACAGGTCCCGGCTGGAGTGAGGACGGTGGTGAGCTTCTCCGCATTGTGACGGGGGGTTTTATGTCAGATAGCCAGCGTAAAGCGGAGATCCCTTATCGGACCGGGCAATCGGTACGAACTAGCGACCACGCCAAAGTTTATCGGCCTCTTGTGATACAGGCCCCTCCTGTCTGACTCGAAGCTGTCTGACTAGGTAGGTAATCCATTCGCCAGTGACATTACCCGACGCGCCAACCCAAGAAGGGTCGTTACCCGACACACTTCGGCGGCCCGATGACTCGGCCGCCTGCCAATCGTTGGTGTCTCAGATAAGTACAGATGGCTTCTTTATCGTGCCGCCGGCTTTGGCTGTCTTGCTGTAATGCTGCCCGACTGTCCAAACTCGTCTTTGCATCTCACCATCCAACATGTCGTACACAATTGATGACGTTCGTCCAACTTTCGAGTTGACGAAGCGCAGCTACATCGTCACGGGCGGGGCCCAAGGCATTGGCTTCGCAGTGACCAGGGCCATCTGTGAAATGGGAGGAAATGTCGCCGTGTGGGATATCCAGTCAAAACCTGTTGACGAATTCGCCGAGCTTGAAGGCAAATTCGGTGTCAAGACTTTGTATATCCAGACCGACGTGACCAAGCAGGAAAGTCTGGAGAAATCCTTCAACACGACCCTGGAGGCATTTGGCTCAATTGATGGATGTGTTCCTGCTGCAGGAATTGCCATTGATAAGCCATTTGTCGACCAGACTTGGGACGAGTTCAACCGCATCCAGGAGATCAATGTAAGAATACCAGATATCAATCTAATTGCCTAGGCTAACACGCACAGGTGCGGGGAACATTCTTTGTTGTTCAGCATGTTGCGAAGCAATTGATCAAACAAGGCAAAGGCGGCAGTATCCTCCTGATCGCTTCTCAGTCTGCTCACATCGCACTCCCTGGGTACAGAATGGCGGCGTACAATGCGTCAAAAGGAGCGGTCATGATGCTGTCAAAGGTCCTTGCAGTGGAGTTGGCACCACACAACATCAGAGTCAACACAATCTCGCCGGGTTTTGTTGATTCTGAGATGACCAGGACGGTCCGAGAGTTGAAGAGCAAGCGAGAAGGAGAACAAATGTGGCTCGCTCCGCCGAACCAGCGTCTCAGCACACAAAACGATCTCACGGGAGCCGTCATCTATCTGCTTAGCGATGCTGCGCGGCACACAACTGCTGCCGATATCCCTATCACTGGAGGCCTACATGCTGGAACAATCGATGGTCTGATCAGTTATGAATGAGTTATGTCTGGATGTCAAGTTATTTCCATAGATGAATGAATTTCCTGCTTCGCAAAACATATCTTGTCCCCTACAACTAGTATTTGACACCTAGGGAACGTGAACGTGTATTGGGCCGAGTCTCATTGGCCCAAACTTCACATGCTGTGCAATGCTGCATACCTATAATGTCTTACCCGCTGTCCACATCGCAGTCATGTCATCCTATCGCGTGCCCCAACGACAAGGATTGTACCCGATGGGCGATATTGGGCACATTCCCCAGACCCGCGTGGCTACAGTAATCTCCATAGTGTCGACTTAGTCGAACGGTGCGTTACCCGCATCAAGGGGTTGTCTCTTAGCGTCGTGGCGACCCCTCGCTATCGAGTCAGGGTATCGGCAGTTAGGTTCATTAGCTTATCACATTACCTCCACATAGAGGTCAACCACGCGGGGTTGATAAGAAGGCGGTCGGATAGCACACAGAAAAGAGATAGCAATTCCGCTAAAAGAGTGTGCATCATCCGTAGATTAGACCTATCGCGGCAATGGACCGTTGTACACGAGTTCCGACCCCTGTTACACCACAATCAGCCTCCTTTTCAGCTGTCTCAAAGCGCCCTTGGATCAACTAGATATTGCCCCTACCCCAGCTTTTTTTTACTCTGAACTTCAACACCACATCATCTACTCCACCAATTTACCGACATTGTACTTTTCTATACTCCATGGTGTCAGCCACAATGAACGACTCATACGACCTCATTGTTGTAGGCGCTGGTAAGCCACATGCTTTTCCCCAACGACAACCAGATTAGCTAACTATTCAGGCTGGTTCGGTCTCGCCGCCGCCAAGGCCTACATTCAACTTAACCCAGATGAAAAGATTGGTGTATTTGAAAGTGCCGAGTCTTGTGGTGGAACATGGTCGAAGAACCGTCTCTACCCAGGACTCAAGTCAAACAACATGATTGGCACTTACGAGTACCCGGATTTTCCCATGACTGAGAAGAAATACGGCGTGTTGCCAGACAACCACATCCCAGCAGCCGTTTTGCACCAGTATCTCACAGACTTCGCTCAGCACTTTGGAGTGTATGAGAGAATACAGTTTCACACAAAAGTGGACGTTGTTGAGCCTGAAACGGACGGTGGTTGGAGTCTCACTATCACTGGCCCCCAAGGACAGAGAAAGGTCGAAACAGCCAAGCTTATCCTGGCTACTGGTTTGACGTCGACTCCCAATATGCCCCAGTACAAGGGCGCAGATTCTTTTGGCGCACCACTATTTCACGCCAAAGACTTTTGCAAGGAGGCCCCGAATCTGAAGGATATCAAGAATGCCGTGGTCGTTGGTGGCGCCAAGTCAGCGTTTGACGTAGCATACGCATTGGTTGAAGACGGAGCTACGGTCGACTTGGTCATTCGTGACAATGGTCATGGACCCGTATGGATTGCTCCTCCATTCGTTACCCCTTTCAAGAAGCGCTTGGACAAGCTTCTCCTCACTCGATGGATGACTTGGTTTGCTCCATGCCCATGGGGCGGAGAAGATGGATACGGCAGCATCAGGAATTTCTTGCACGGAACCTCAATTGGACGATATCTGGTCGACTTCTTCTGGACAGCTCTGAGCTCGGATGTCATTACCGCAAATGGCTACGACAGTCACCCAGAACTCCAAAAGTTGAGGCCATGGCACTCGGCTTTCTGGATCGGCAGTGGCCTCAGCATTCTCAACTATCAGAACAGTCTCTTCGACCTTGTCAAGCAGGGCAAGATCAGGGTACGCATTGGAAATATCGATCACTTGGAGAAGAACAAGGTTGTTATGGTTGATGGCACCCAATTAGACGCAGATATCATTGTCTGCTCCACTGGCTGGAAAAAGGAATCCCCCGTCAAGTTCCGGAATCTCGGCCCACAAGGCTTCGGTCTCCCATTCAACGAGGAAGAAATGTCTGCTCTTAGAAAGGAGGCCGATGAAAATGTCCTGGACATGTTCCCCCGCTTGAAGGACCAACCACACCTTCGTTTTGAGCCCAAAACTACTGAGCCCTTGCGCCTGTATCGGTTCATGGTGCCATCGACTCTGGTGTACAAACGGAATCTGGCCTTTTCCGGAGCAGTTTCCACTGTCAGTACCTCGATCTGTGCTACAGTACAAGGCCACTGGATTGCTGCGTACTTGGGTAACAAGCTGGAGCGCTTACCTGATACCCAACAAGAAATCACAGACGAGATCATGCTCCATACTCAGTGGGGCAAATGGCGATACCCATGTGGCTACGGCGCAAGCCTGCCAGACTTTGTTTTTGAGGGCCTTCCATATGCCGATTTGCTGTTGAGAGACTTGGGAATTAAGAACCATCGGAAGAGGGGAATTTTTGAGGAACTCACATCACCGTACTCACCAAAGGACTTTTCAGGACTAATTGAAGAATGGAACAAGAACCAGGGAATTACCAAAGTTTAGAGAGTTGAGATGAGCAAGCTAGAGATGAAGGGGAGGACAATGTTTGAGTAGTCGACTTTGAGATTAGACCGTGATTCTTAGGATCAGTGTGAAATCGATATTATCAACCACAAACTTGCTGTCCCAACATTTGAGTGAGTTGGGGATACCTGATAATTAAATAGAGTCCTTATATATCCGGGATTTTGCCTTGATCTATCTTTTGGTATTGGAATAGGGCAAAAGAAGACTCGATATATCCGAGACTTGACCTAATTAGCGCTGGGTTTATCACTACGGCACACCGTTGGCTCAAGACTAGGGGCCGATTGGATCTCCCGGATATACGGAATAAGCCCTGCTGTTACATCAGAGCGTACTCCACAGACCCCATTTTGTATTACGCCGATTGCTCACCGCATTCAGCGTTGTGGTGTCTCACCTTAACGACACCCCGACGTTGGAGTTGTACGGACTTGCCAAGTTATACCACCGTAGATGACATTTGACTACAGCACAGTTGTTCTCTCAGAACATAACTGTGATTCTAGTCTTGGATTCGTAGTCACCTTCACGCGATTTGGTATTTCTCTTTGGCGAGAGAAGCCTTCAGCTGACAACGGAGAGAGTTGGATCAACGTAGCTCCGCAGTGGATCACAGATAAAATGCTGTGTGAAGGACAGAAGCCCAGAGTTACGAGGCAGTAAGCCCAGCAACATCGCATTGATGACTGGTGCTAGGAAAGAGCTATAATTGTAGCCAATCTCAACACGGAACTCTAGAGTCGAGAAGAATTTGGCCAATCCTCGAGACAATAGGGTAGGGACAGCATCGGGAGGGTTGCCGAACGGGTGGGTGCGGAGCACACGAGCTGAGGATTTGGTGCGGGGAAACATTCAATATCAATACTTGGGCAAAGATAACTAGTCAGAACCCGGCCAATAAATCTCTGCCAAGACCACCTATTTGACTCGCGTTGGTGTGGTGGCTCGGAGCGTGGAGGAGCCCGGCTTGGAAATGATCGCTCGCTATCAAAGCGTACTCAGTACATGGCTACCCCGCAAAATAGCGCTCTCAATCCCTGGCACCGCTTATCAAGTAGTGAATTCTCCTTATCTCAGGGTTTCCCCGGGGGCGGTAGGGGCCCTGTAGCCGAGATATCTTCCCTCGACCCCCCAGCCGACAGCGACTCGAGAAGAAGCCACTGACTTGTTCACCACCATTGATACAGCATTGCCAACATGCCACGTCCAAAGGTTCCTGCGCATCAACGCCAGAGGGCATCAGAGGCTTGCAATCTCTGCCGGGAAACAAAAAAGAGATGCAGTGGCTCGACGCCGTGCACTCAGTGTCTGCGCCGAGGCCTGGAGCACCAATGCTTCATCACTTACGCCCCCCGAGGATCCAGGACGAGAGCCAGAGCAGAGGCATCGGCACGAGCTGCTGCGAGCGACATGACATGGACACAGGATGCGCCTGCACTGACGAGCCCGACAAGAGCAGCCAGCAATCAGACGGGCCAGCGAGCTCAGCCGGATGTCGCCAATGACTTCCAGCCGCTGTCGCCCTCAGACTCTCGTCAGGAGGATGACGAGGGCGCGAGCATGAGTGAGCGCACCGATGCGTCTTCGGCAACCAACCCGCCACGGATGCTCCTCAATTCCCGCGGTGAACGAGGTAAGAGAGACGTAAGAGATGAATTCATGACAGCTGACGTTTTTTAGTTTATATCGGTGGCGCTGCATCAATATCTTTTCTCCAGATTGTCCGGGACCTGGTCGCGCAGCAAATCGGCCCGTCGGCCTTTTCCCACAACGAGAAGAGCGACACCATGCTTGAGATTGAGTCGCCCCAGGTCAATGCGCCTGAACCAGAGGCCAATTCGATGGAGCTGGACGAAGAGCAACGATACAAATACTTGAGGTGCTACTATGCCGTGGTATGTCTGCCGTTTGACTACGTCGGGCGCGCATCTACTGACTGTGTCTAGACTGAGGCTTTGATCCACGTCTTTGACACATCAGAGCTTGAAACCTTCATTTTATCTTCCGATAAGAGCGCGTCACAGGAGCTACCTCCACTCAAGCAGGCCTCTATAGATCTTGTGATTGCAATCGGCGCGCAATGCCAGTCCGTCACCAGCGCAAAGACCATCGGACAGGCGTACTTCCGCGAGGCTCGTCGCCGAGCATTCGTGGGCTTCCTCGAAGACCCCGACCTGGACATGGTCCGTACATTTCTGCTCATGGCATTTTATATGCTTGGCGAGTGTCGGAGGAACGCAGCATTTATGTACTTGGGCATCGCTGTAAAGGCCGCCCTCGCCCTCGGCTTGCACAGTCGGGACTCTTATGCGAAGCAACCGGGCCCTGCGGATCAACTGAGGTGAGCACCGCCATCGCTATCATCGGGCATGACTAACAGTTTAGGCTTCGCGTGTGGATGAGCATATGTATCGTCGACAAGCTTGTCAATTCGATCCTCGGCCGACCGGCTGCCACAGCCAGGATCCGCTCGGACGGCAGCAATAGCCTCAATGACGTCGCGCAACCAGGGGACCACATCATCGACTGTCTGATAGCGGCGAATAAAATTGTTTCCATCATCAATGACATCACAGACACTCTCTACGATCAGAAGAAGATCACAACGCCCATTGTTGAGCAGCTCCTCCAAGACATCGAGCGATGGAAGCGAGAACTACCCGAGTCCGTGAGGAATCCAATATGCACCGAGCAGGCCAGTCCAGGATCATTACCCTTGCAACATGGAGCCATTGCAAGGGCACATGTGTCGTGCTTCTACTACCTCGCGGTAATGCTCGTCTCCAGGCCATTTCTCATTTCTTCACTCACCTCCCAACCTACCAATGGCGCTCTGCACTCTCAGCTATCTGCCGCATGTCTTGATGCTGCCATGTACCTGTCCCAAACGTGCCTCGAGGCTCTAAACACTGGGTTATTACAAGGCAACATGGCCATAATGAAGTGAGTCTACAAGGCCTATCTACCTGCCCAATCTAATCTGTCACCAGGGCTCTCATATTCGCAGCGGGGTTAGTCCTCGGGTTTGAGATGTTTGCAAAGCATCCCGTGGACTCGGATATTGAAATGGCATTCCAAGGGGCCAAGGACGTCCTCACGCATCTGTCCAAACAAAGCCCGCAGGCGGCACATTACCTGGAGATCCTGGCCTCGCTGTCTAGCGCGATTGCGAAGCGGCGGTCCAAGGAATCATCGGCGGGTAGAAGCCGGTATGTGTCCAAGATCCTCAGCCTCGACTCATCCGCTCCCGGAGGACCTGGAGACGAGGTACAATGGCTGCCGATTTCGTTGAATGACAACCAGCTCATGCCAGCAGTGGATGGAGAGGCTGCACAAGACTGGGCCTTTCCCCAGCTTGAAGGCGGTGATCTGTGCTTGGATTGGGAGAGCTTGAACATCTCCCAATGGGATAGCTTCCCGTTTTTGTCTTGACCGATACCCGATCTTTCAATGCAGATTAGTGTAATAGCTTATGCCCAATGAACAAGTCTGAATTACTCGTCAGAAAACCGCTATCTGCATCCCGCGTGTACCCCATACTTTGGCTGAGCCAAGCTGTCGTGGCCGCAGCCACCCATGCCGATAAGCGCACATGACAGGTGATACGCGGCAAAGGAGCAACCTTGATATCGCATTTGGTGATAGTGGTGGTGCATTACCCGACGCTAGCGGCTATGGACCCCCATCCGCAACTCTCGGATGTCCCATGGTTTACTTCCGCGTTTACGGATGGTCGGATCCAGAAGGGCGGATCCAAGATAGCATGTGTGTGAACGTTAGATCCGGGCGGCTTATCCCAAGGCAAAGACTGATCTGTGCCGATGCCTATCTCAGCTATGGGGCGTGATGTGTGACAACATTGACCTCACATGCCAGAGCTAAATAGACGATAACGCACCCAATGCAAACACAGTTCAGATCAACCTCAACAACGCTCTTCCAATAATCCTTCTCACGCTCAAACATCCATCAAAATGATCAAGGATAACAACACACAGAACATGTCTGGCTGGAAGCGCCTCGACGTCGGTGTGATTGGTGGTGGCATTGGTGGCATGTCTGTAGCCATCGCCCTCCGCCGCGCTGGCCATAATGTTACCATCTACGAGAGGTCGGACTTTGCCGGCGAGGTCGGTGCTTCAGTTTCTTGCGCAGCAAACGGAACTCGCTGGTTACATGAATGGGGCGTCGACGTTTCCAAAGGTGACCCTGTCGTTCTGAAGAAGCTCATCAACCGCGACTGGAAGACGGGCGAGCCTGTCAGCGTTTACGACTTGGACGACTACGAAAAGCGATGGGGCTATGTCTACAACATGTTCCACCGCCAATACATGCACGCCATGCTGAAGGATACCGCTATGGGAGAGGGAGAGGGTACACCTGCAACGCTGAAAGTGAAGCATCGTGTAAGTCTAGTCACTACTGCGATCGGGCCATTCTAATTATTCCAGTGCTCCGCTATTGATATCCCAACTGGGACCATCACATTTGATAACGGAGTCACCGCCAAGCACGACCTGATTGTGGGCGCAGATGGAATTGGATCGGCAGTCCGAGGCATTCTGGGCATCCACCCCGAGAAGAAGCCTGCCGACTCAAGCTGCTTGCACTGCAACGTCATGACCGAAGATGCGGTGAAGGCTGGGCTTGTCGACTATTCTCAAGACGCCGCTCTCGAGTACTGGGGTGGTCAAGAAGGAAAATGGGACAAGATTGTTCTGTCACCTTGCAACGGCGGCAAGCTCTTGTCCTACTATTGCTTCTTCCCTAGAGAGCAGGGTGACTATACCAACCAGTCTTGGGGATCCGATGATCGCCCTGTCGAGGAGCTCTTGGCACCGTACCCTCAGCTTGATAGCCAAGTCTTGAAGCATCTCGCAATCGGAAAAGAAATCCAGCCGTGGCGACTCTGGGTACATCAGCCATACCCTTATATCCACAAGGGTAATGTCTGTCTTCTTGGCGACGCTGGACATCCCATGATGCCGCACCAGAGCCAGGGTGCTTGTATGGCCATCGAAGATGCCGCCGCACTGGGTATTCTGTTCAACAAGCGCTACTTCAACGGAGACGTAGCCCAGACTCTTGCAGTGTACGAGGAGGTCCGCTTGCCACGAGCCACCCGTGTGCAGTCGGCTGCCGCCAAGGCTGCCTACAACATTAATGAGCGAATTGGTGAGTTTCACAGCAGGCACTAAAGAGGTTCATACTAATTGGTTGACAGGTTTCTCAGTCAACAAGGACTGTCCCACTTACAAGGTCGAGAATCAGAAGGAGGTGTTGACCATTGAGGAGATGAACGCGTAAGTCGATCTATCATTGTTTATATCACCAAATTCTAACGTTCACCCAGGTATGATATGTACAAGGATATTGAAGAGAAGTTGGCAAAGAAGCAGGGTGAGAAGTACTTGGGCAAGTTTCTCTGTGGCCTACCTATAGGCCTAGAGCTGCCCAATGGTGTGACGATTGGTGCTTAGGGCGTTTGTGTTGGTGGAGTTTGTGAATAAAAGAGCATTTGGTCCTTAATTAGTTACTAGGTTGTATAAGAGGGTTATATCCTGCAAGTTGGTTCGCACAACGTCCCGTGTGTGATGTACCATGTTCCATACCTAGGTGGTAGCTAACTAGCATACTACATCAAACTAAATTCTGATAGAATAGCCGCATCTGTAGAGGAGAGAATCTATAGAACTTGCTTAAATTCGATCAGATAGTAAAATGTTTCTACATTGAGCTATGCATACTAGGCACTTAATTATTAACCGGTTGAAATAATTCCATTGGTGGGATGCATATATTTAGAACATCTATTACATAGGTACTTCAAGTTACTGACGTTCAAGTAATATCGTATCCTCATAGATGCTTGAGAATATGGCCCGACACCATCCCATACCGCGCAAAAATGATGAGGGAGGTGTCATCGCCTGCGACAACGAAAAGTGTGGTCAGCACATCCGTCGATCCGCGTGCACTACCCGCTCGACTTGGGTAGAACGCGGGGTTCGCTTATAGCCGGCACCTTGATCAAGATAGTGACATTCGGGAAGTTTTCTCAACACCTGTGCACTGAAAGCGGTTTTGTCCGTCTCTGTAAAGTGGGTGGCCGATGGTGGTCTTCGCACGCTGAGGCAAGCCTGTTGGTCAAGTCAATAGCACCTAGCATTCTGAACAATTGTGAAGTTAGAAACAGATATCACTCAGTATCATAACTATCGTTTATACTTTTATGATTTAGTTGTTAATCGTATATACTTTCCTATCTCAGGTCTTCCGTTTATCCAAATCCACACCAAAGTCCCAGGAAGGCTCATCAGACCCGTTCGGTCGACTGGCCCTCTTGAAACTGATATCTAATCCTTCAACCTCGACCACTGGTAGAACGCAAGATACGTCTGCTCCGTACTTGTGTGAGTACCAGTGATCTAGATACCGCGGATGGTCAACGAAGTCGGGAAAGTTTCGTCTCATCTGTCGTAAAGCGGTTCCTGAAATTTGATCGACGCTGTGTGCGTGACGGAGAGCCAGGAACTCGTCTCCGGCCATGGCTCGGAGCTGATCCTGAATAGTTTCGGGTAGTAATCCGGTTTTGAACAAGAGAAGATCGTATTGTAGCAGCGAAACTCTTCCATGCCAAGAGCCTCCTTGGGTTGCCCGGTGGTACAAGCCTGTCATTGCTGCAATGGCCCCGAGGCAGCCAGTACCGTAGTCGGAGATGGGAAATGGGGGTACAACAGGCTCATCCAATCCCATAAAGCGACCTTGTTCCCACGCAACACCGCTGACCTGGCTTATTGTTAGTCTTGGATCTTGTCTGTGTGGTGTGACTTACGCAGTCTGCAATCTGCTGCCAACCAGGACGATCTGCCCACTCACCGCTTTCGCCAAAGCAGTTCTCATTAACGTAAACGATACCTTTCCCCCTTTTTGCTGCCATCTCGGACAAGGCCTTAGGCCCATAACCTAGCTTCTCAAGGGTCCCCGGGCGATACCCATCCACAACAACGTCTACATCCGCAAGTAGTTCTTCGAAGATCCTTCTACCATTTTCAGTTTTGAGATCAAGATCAGCTGCACGTTTTCCCATGTTACCATCCACCTGGAAGAAGGGAACATCGCTTAGACTTGGGCTCGTGACTTTTAATACATCGGCACCATACTCGGCCAAGATACGCGTAATGACCGGGCCGGCTATAATGCGACACATCTCGAGAACTTTCACGCCAGAGAGCAATCGGTTGTTGCCGGTGTCTTTCAGAGGACATTTGGGGCTTGTGATTTCGAGATTATCAATCTTCCATGGAGGAAGTTTGGCACTTGCTTGTCCCTGGATCGAGGTGAGTAACGGGAACCCTGGCAGCCCAGAACACTTACATGTGGCGTTTTTAAAAATGCATCGTGTGTAAGTGCCGGAACACCAGCCTGTCTATGCTTGGAATTTAACTCCTCCAGCTCGTCGACTGTGAATCTCTTAACAGCAGGTTCAATAACCCCTACGATGTCCTCGTGTGTTTTCAGTTCAGGTCGATATGGCTCCAATCCGATCATCCTCAAAGTTGTCGAGGCCTCTAACGAGCCATGGATATGATAGTATTCCCCTGGTCGTGCGGTTTCGTACAAGTTTGCCGACATGCGGCGATAAGAATTTGATTGAGCTTGGAGTAGGTCGGTATCTGCGACCTGTCAGCAACAGCCACTTTGCACCAGTATTTGGTACAGACCCTTTAATAGGCTCCGGACATTCTTATCAAGCTTCCCCAGACCCCCAATCCTCGCAAGATAAGCCTGGAATAAGAATGCTGTAGTTTTCTCAAGGTCGATAGTAATCTTTCGCCTCGAGGATTGGTCTTTTGTGTTGGCTAAAGCGACAGCAACGCAGCCTTCAAGCGCTTTCAAGGCTCCAGTAACCTCAGTTTCTTTAAACGGAATAGGAAAGTAAGGAAGATCTCGGGCGCTTTCGATCCGTACATTACCCCTCTGAGCCTTTACTGCTGGAGGTAATGAGATGTTGTCCACTGTTTCAATTAGAAGATCGAGAATGCGATAGCTCTCGGCTTTCGAGCTGTATGACGACATAGTTTTGTAAGCGCCTCTGGGGCATCTATCTCATAGAAGTCGGGAACACTGGGCCAACAGAGGAAATGAGAGATTTGGGGCAGCGGAAAGGTCCAAAGATAAAAAGAGTCTAGCAATGCAATGCTGAACATCCGAGTTCCGTACCATTATCCGACATGTACAGGCGACCCACTTCCATCGGCTGAGGGAGCTGGTGACACATTGTTCGACTATTGTGAGGCACTAGCGGACTAGGTTGCTTAATAGTTGCATAGTACTTACGAGACTGAAAAGGTTCTGCTGGAAAAGGGTCAGAAACCCAGCCATTCATAGACGTTTTGTACGAGGACAAGCTGCCTTGCAGACTTTGTGATCCAGTATCACTGATATCCTTATAATCTCTAAACTCGGAAATACATTCATGCTCTGCATCTGGTCCACCAGTTGGTTTGTACTCGATCGAGCCGTCATACTTGTAATAGAGCATTTGTTCTACCATAAGTACTTCAAGAAAACGCTTGTATTATTGACGATCATATACATTCAAGTTCTCTGAAACACCAGGATTTCGCTCACCATGAATTCCAGATGATGAAAGAAAGCCGGTGGAATGGCTAAAAGTCGTTCGCTTCTGCTGACAAAGTATTCTATTCCGAACGGGTTGACCGCAGCCTTTTTCTTTTTCAGTGTCTACATGTGCTTGGCATAGTAATAGCCATGCACCTATGTCATCTTATTTCTTGTACGCCGCTGCTGCGCCCGTATCCTAGATCACTCAGTACGCGTCGAAACCACAGCTGGAGTTGCACTCACCAGATAAACTTGGTAGAACTTGAACCGATAGTTTCCGTCGGCAGCCGCCTTCACAAGCTCGGCCCTCCCGGCCCAATCAATCTCGGCCGAGCCGCCATTCTTGAGCTGCAGAGCAACGGTGCCGTAGAGCATGACCTCGTCCGAGCGGGTGCCAAAGGGAAATACCTTGAAGATTTGATGCTTGCGTGACGCCACGGCATCCCACATGCCTTCCCTCATGGTTGTGATTGCTGAAAGGTCAGCCACGCGCGTTGGATCTGGACCAAGCCATCTTACCTGCATGGCCTTCGGACTTTTTTGAGGCGAGCACAAAAGTGGCATCTTCCGTAAACATATCGACATATTTGGCGGTCTCTCCAGGCGTATCCGAGATGCTGTAGAAGGATTGGAGAAATGCGACAATTTCGGGATTGACAGATTGGTCCGAAGGACACTGCATGCTGTAGGAAGTATCCATCTCGACTTTGGAAGGAAACAGGTCTGGACGCCGGTGTCTTCACAACAAACTGTGAGTGTTGTTATCAGCGAGTCCGATTGCCCGCATCCTGCAGAGGCAAAAAGCCGGTATCCGCACCTCGACCCCCCGGCTTCCGACTTCCGAGGGGGGCGTCGGATCTATGCAGTTGAGAGAGTAGCGTCGATCTACCCCGCTTCTCCAAGATTGGGCGGTTGATCGGGCCGCGGGTGAGTACCGGAGGTGCAGGTGCATTATCCGCTCTGGGGGCGGGACAGTGCCGTCCGCAAACTCAGAGCCTGGGGCCATGCGTGCCGTCTGGAAGGGAACTGAGGTTGAATGCGTTGGTGACAAATCAGTAGCAGTCTGCCGTGCAACCCAAGCTTATAAAGGGATTGAACCAAACAGCTAGAACCAATACCAAACAATTAACCCGTTATCATCTCATCCTTAGATATTCACCATGTTCGGAAAAGTTGCCCTTGAGGAAGCCTTTGCCCTCCCCAGATTCAAGGAGCGCACAACATGGTGGGCCGGCCTGTTTGCCGTCGACCCCGAAAAGCATGCCGCTGAGATCAACGACATCACTGAGCAGCGCATCAAGTACATGAACGAGCACGGTGTCGGCTACACTCTTCTCTCATACACAGCACCTGGCGTTCAAGATGTCTGGGACCCCAAGGAAGCCCAATCACTAGCTGTCGAGGTCAACGACTACATTGCGGGCGCTATTAAGGCCCATCCCGATCGTCTCGGAGCATTTGCGTAAGCAAGCCTCTATTCACCAGCCAAAATGAGCCCCTCGATACTAACGCCACCACAGAACTTTATCGATGCATGATCCCAAGGAGGCAGCTGAGGAATTGCGGCGTTGCGTTACCAAGTATGGGTTCAAGGGCGCTCTGGTGAATGATACCCAGAGAGCTGGCTCTGATGGCGACGACATGATCTTCTACGACGGACCCGAATGGGATGTCTTCTGGTCTACAGTTACTGAGTTGGACGTACCCTTCTACTTGCATCCTCGTAATCCTACGGGTAGCATTCACGATAAGCTTTGGGCCAAGCGCAAGTGGTTGATTGGCCCTCCTCTCAGCTTTGCTCACGGCGTCAGCCTTCACGCTCTTGGAATGGTCACCAATGGTGTCTTTGACCGACACCCCAAGCTGCAGGTCATCCTGGGTCATCTGGGAGAACACATTCCTTTTGACATGTGGAGAATCAACCACTGGTTTGAGGATATCAAGAAGCCTCTTGGTCTCGATTGCAAATTGACGATTCGCCAATACTTTGAACGCAACTTTTGGATCACTACCAGCGGCCACTTTTCAACATCTACCCTTCAGTACTGTCTGACTGAGGTCGGAGCTGACCGGATTCTATTTTCTATTGACTATCCGTTTGAGTCGTTCTCTGACGCCTGTACCTGGTACGATGCGCTCGCCATCAATGACGTCGATAAGAGAAAGATTGGAAAGGATAATGCGAAGCGGTTGTTGAAGCTCCCAAAGTTTTACCAAAGCGAGGATTGAGCGTTGAAAGTATGTAACCAAGGATATGGGAAATAGATGGGTTATGTTTGGGAAGATACAGGGCATCATTAGTTGAATAACGCCTTGGAAGGCAGCTCGACTCATCGTCAAGTTATCAGACGTCCCTAACACTTGCACACTTACAGCTAAGTGCAGTTGCTCACTATCAAAATAATGATCCCGATTCCCCTAATCATTTACGTACGTTTCTTCTGAGTCTCTATGTGCGCAAAACCAGCAGGCGAGTGACGCTATTATGCGTTGAATATAGTTTCCGTATTGATCAGAGCACAATATCTATGTGGCACTAAATGCTGCCATTGTGCCTCTCTATTTGGCCCCAGCAAATAAATTTGTTGATGAAAATGCAGGGAATTGAGAAGATCGTGTTCATCTTAGCTATATAGGAAGGTGAAGTGAGGATCGTGCCTCTCCATCAATTCCGCTGTATCTTGGTGCAGCCCAAGATTAGGTATATCCAGTGCATTTATGTAGCCGACAATGCCTTCCAAACAAAGCCATTGAAGACATAAGCAGGTAGTTCATTCAACTGTTTACACTTGTTCCCACCCATTCTTACAATTCTGAATTGTCACCTAACCATCCATAACAAAAGTCCGAGTCGTGAAGAAGTTTGGATGGCAGCAATATCAAGTCACATGCAAGCCGTGAGAGCGGTGGCTTGGCTAATGCCGCACTTCGTTAGATCACTGTTTAGATATGAGATGGGAGAAAGCCGATTCGAGATGGCAATGCTGTGATGGGATATGAGGCCCAAAACCACGGACGCCACCATTCCCCAGGTACCAAAGAATACTCACTGGTCGCGACAATCTCAATCTACGGAATGATGGTGGCGCTACAATTGCAGGGGCCACAGCCGTACTACCGGGTTCGTGGAAGGCGGAACCAGGGGCAACCAGAAGATGGGTACACGCCGGTAAGCTCGATCTAGGCCTGCCTAGTTGCCAGGGACATGAATAATGATTAGTAGTGATTCCAATGGTTGTGAAATGGTTTCATCGGGGCTTGCTTGATTTGATAAGTCAGCCGTCAATGAGCACGTATTGGTTTGCCGTTTTTATATTCAGGCGCATCGTCAATTCGTACACGGTGTAACAAGACTAAGGAGATAACGATCGGAAGAGCTGTTTGAAAGGTGTTGTAGAAACAGATTTTTAGAATCGAAGTATAATAACAAACGGTCTATCAATTCATCATGCAGCATGCAAGGGTTGAGTGTTGTTTATAAACACTATCTTAACTGGCCTCCTATCAAACCAGATGATCAAACAATAATGAAGGGAATTGATATCGATCGTTTACTGCCAATTTATTTCTGTTTTGTTTCAACTTGATCACCTCAGGCCACTAGAGAACGGAAGACCCTGTCGTGAGACTTTTACAGGTATGGCGAGTTAGTTTGGTGATCGGGGGCTTGAAGGATAGCGAGCCTGTCGCAGGTTGGACATTTTCTTACGAACGTCACGGCAGGAGAGCTAGAAGAATGAGTAGACGTATCTATCAAAGGGTTGCAAGTTCGTAAAGCCACCAGAGACACACTTGATCAACACAATCCCCACGACAGCCACCCGTTCCCTTGGCGACATGCGAAGCCTATAAATGGTTGCGGTATTCGAACTATTATTTGCGACTGATTCATGTATGTGATCTAAACTATATAAGCACGCCATCGACTAGAGAAATATTTCTTCACGACCGCTCATCCTTGGTCTCCATCATGTCCGTCGGCAAGAGTGCCGTAGTGATCACACAGCCCAACATAACGCCACCAGCCAGATACAGAACACTGTTGATATCTCCGTCGCCTCCTGGGCCAGTTGCCCGACCATATAGATGTTGGGCAATCAGGGGACTTACAATACCGAACAGTCGACCCCAGAATCCCGCGAGCCCACAGGCCGTACCGCGAACTGGTGCCGGGAATGCTTCTGGAGTCCAGCCGTAGAGGACGGCATTGAACATGGACTGAAAGAAGTATTCCATTGTAAACAATCCCTCGTTTTTGGCCCGCGTGTCGACAGTGGAAAAGAGGAGGATCGAGATGCCCATAAGAGCAGCAGACAATACCATGGTCCACTTGCGTCCGAATGCCGGGATTCGATACATGACAGCGCCTAGCAAGACGCCAACAATGCCTGGTGAGTAGGTGTAGATGTACGCGGCGTACGTAGAGGAAAGGCTGACAGACTCGGCACCATTCTTGAGTGCCAGGATGCGTGGCAAGTAGAATCCTAGGACTGGTTAGCTCGTTGGTTGGGGCCATGGTGTAAAACTGACCTGCTACTGTGAAACCCCAAAAGTCCATGATATAAGTCAACCATGTCAAGATTGTGAGACGTGTCATCTGAAAACCATCAAACAACATCTTGTACCGGCCAAGCTCAAGTCTAGTCTTGTCCTTCCAATCCAGCTCGAGTCGTTTAACGCCACCGCCAAGCGCGGGTGTTGTGCTGAGATCACTATCCATCGAGCCTTGTTCGTTATCCAGAGATTCAAACACTTCGATGGTGAGGTTGCATTGCCTTCCATTCGTCTTGGCCATGTGCTGGAGGGTCTTGATGGCTTCAGCATCATGGCCCCGGCAGATGAGGTATTTCGGAGTCTCTCGGAATTTGAAGACGAAGAACCGGAGGACGAAGATGGCGAGGGTGATTGCACCGAGGGTGTATAGGAGATACCGCCACCCCATGTTGTCGGCGCGAGCACAGCACAGGGGTCCAGATGAAGCATTGTTGCACGACGGGAGTGGCTCGGCCTCGGAAAAATTAGGCGAGCATGAATAAACGGGGATGAAGCCAAAAGCGATGATGCTGCAGATGACTACGCCAATAGGCTGAAAGATGGAGAGACATGCCAACAGGAACCGTTTGTTCTAGCCAAGGTTAGTGTGTGGCTGGCCTAGACACTGTGTACCAACCTGCGGAATGAACTCAAGAGTGATGGTCGTGTCGATGGGGATGTTTCCACCGACCCCAACGCCGACAAAGGCAGTCAGGACGAGGAACGTAGTGTAGTTATTCGATGCTCCGAGACAAAGCCCAAAGATGGACGAGATGAGACAGGTCAAGTTGAAAGCCCAGCGACGACCTAGAATAGTAAGTCGAGCCGCAAGGAAACCCTTCTCGAGCGAGGGCACGTATCGTACCAATAATGTCCGCTAGAAACCCCCAGACAAAAGCCCCGGCCGTCAAACCCGCGTTGAAGCTCGTAGAAATATTCCCGGACTCGTCGTTGCCAAACCCCATCTCCTGCTGCAGAGGACTAAGTACCAGGCCGAAGGCTTGGGCCCAGAGCAGGTCAAGCATGTACCCAAAGCCGCAGAGACCCCATATGTACCACTGATACCTCCCCATGCCCTGGGAGTCGATTTCGCGGTTGACAAGGACGCATTTCTTCTCGTATAGGGTCAAACCGTCGAGGCCATAGAGGACGGGGTTTGTCGAGCCATTTCTCTCCATCGAATCCAGCTCGGACGCGGGTGCGGGATCGACAGGAGACTTTGCCGTTTCGGTGGCCGACATGTTGTCCACTGGTTCCTGGAGGCTTGTCCTTCGTGGGGAAGCTTTGCGTAACCTTGCGGTCTACCGTCCGAAGCAGAGCGCTCGCTGGCGGACTTGAAGTGTAAACGGAAAGAGTTGCAAAGGTACGGTTGAAGCATGTCTGGGCGGGAAACGGGTTGAAACTTCGGGGGCCCCAGTCGATGGCATCATCGACGAGGTTGCTCAGAGTCGTTGATGTCATGACTGGCGGCCCCGTGCGGGTGAGACGTGATTCAGCGAACCACAACTGACTCGGTGTTACACATCATGCGCACAAGAAATGCTCATGGAGGGATTTGAATGCAGCTGAGCGGCGCGTGATGGGAAAAATAATGATGGTTGGTAGGGCTCGCAATGGATGCCAAGACCTGCACTGCTGTGAGAGGCCCAATGGGGACAATACTTATCTTGATCTCGTGACTTTATCGTGCGTTTTATTCGTGTCTCAGACGCCCATTTAGGTTTCCTACTGGTCAGACAACCCGACGGGCGGCGTCCCGATTGAAGCACGATATAGGATCATGTCTAATGTTGGCCGCCGAGGCATACCAGCCCGCACCTATGAGACTTGTTTCGCAGATCATTGAATCTGAAGGGGTCTATGTATGTACTTTAATATCGATCGTGCCTGATTCAGTGCCTGCACTGCCCTGATTCCGATGTCGTGGACTAATCGCGTCGCATCGCGTCGGTGGCTGGCGTGTTATTTCAGCCAATGTGAGCGACAAACTCCAGGCACATGCATGCGCGTCTATTATGCTTAAATCGAGGCCGGTTCTAGTTACTCGATAGTACCCGATTTTATAATATGTAGAGCTTACGGCACAGGTAGATGGAAGTAATTCGTAGACACCATAATTCATGTTATCAAATAGTGTCGTCATCGGCTATAAGGTTCATTTCCCCTCCTTGTGAGTACTGACCGGACTAGCTAGGACGAGAACAGAATCGCTTCCAAGTCGACCATCCGCGAGAGACCCCTGCCATGGCCTTGCTGATTGGCTTCGTGTGATACGTATGCTTTCTTTTATTTTTGCCGTTTTTACTGACCTTGACCTCTCAGTTTGCACAGTCAGTAGTAGATTCCAACTCCAGCCCACAAGAAACAAGATACTAATATCAAGAACCCTATGTTCGCCTTCTAAGGCACCCCTTATTTTTCTACCCGCTATGTATACCTATCTGGCATCCTTCCCCCCCCTTAGATTAGCCCTTTCCTTATTGACCTTAACCTAATTCCTTATCTTAGACCCCTACTTCCTTAAGGGTTTACTATATTTATAAGGCTAACTA